>JAPYYX010000526.1:0-64425 GCA_030522605.1 Cremastinae sp. B BG-2022a | reverse complement strand
ATTTTTCCTGTGATCCAAAACAGAAAAAAGTAACTTTTTCAAAAATTTTTTACGCGGACTCTCATTTGACTAGAGAATACTTGATCAACCACCTTAATGCTAATAATATAAGTGTGGCAATAAACTATAACAATATAACTTCAAGTAAAATAATAAGACTTGCTATGTTGAGTATAAATGTCATTAATTTCTACTCTTTTCTTCGTGTCCCAGTGGAATGGAGCTAGTCCGCAGTCAACTTGAATAGCTTCCTGCATAATGGAGCTTTGCGATTGTCCGACATAAATTGTTGTATAAGGCAGTCAATTTCACCTTACCTGTGTATACGTACGTAATCTTAGTTACGTTACTACCAAGGCATGAATGTACTTTAGGTACCTCCATTATCGTAGTTCAGTACAAGGAACATCGTGTACCTTCTCTCAAGACCCCCCCTATCCCTTTCCCCTGTTTTACCCCTTCACATCCGTTATCTCATCCTCGAGTTCAACGACGAGGAAGAGAGCCCCGAGGCGTCGCGATTCTGACGGATAAACCGACGAACCGATTCGATTATCGAGTCTCCCAAAATTATTCAGCTGCAAATTACGCATTCGTACATAATAAAATATAATAACTTCGACTACATTCAAGCCAAACGTAAGCGCTCGGAGAATTGAAAAAATACATTGAATTATAATGAATCGTGACTGAACATTTGGTTGCTCAGTTTGCGAATCGAATACGTTTTTTGTACATTAAAAAAGTTGATTTCCCGGAATAAGTTTTTGTTAGTTTTGAGACGGGTGATGTGCAAAAAGGAGAAAAAAAAACAATAAAGGGCAACTAAAAATAGTTCGATGAAAGTTTGGGCTGGAAGCCTTGACTCAATACAGTCTTTCATGAAGAGGGAAGAAAGTTTGAGATCGTTTCTTGGCTGCGCATTCAGTCGCTGGTTCTCGGGGAAGCTTTATGTATACGTGCGCGCGTTACAGGACTTTTTATTCGCAACTTATCCCACGCACGAAGTGTTGTAAAGAAAGCGAGGTTAAGGCGATATTGAGCTGAGAAGAATAAGGGAAAGAGAAAGGTTAGAGAAGGAGGATGAAGAAATATTTCAAAGGGAAAAAAAAGAGACACGAGAGGACGAAGGTTCGAGTAAAAAAGAGAGAAAGGGGAAATGCGAATGAACTTTGAGAATCAAGTTTGACCTGGGGCTTTCGATCTTCAAGCTCACTGCGCACAAAACTGAAGGATCGCTTTCCAGGAGTTCGAAAAACTTTCGAGCTTTCGCAAGAAGAAAGCTCGAATTGAAAACCCCAAAAATGAAGATATAAAATCAAATATTCAATGAAAATCTCGTTTTATTTAATTTTTTCTTGATTTTCTGATTACCATAAATATTTTCATCGTTATTATTTGCTATGGAAATGCAGTTTTGATAACGACGTGATAATGTGAATTGCATTATGATACGAAAAAACCATTTTTATCAAATTTTTACAAAGCCGCTTATCATAAATGGATTTTAGAGTTATTATATTTTATAATTGAATAAACGGAATTAATTAAAGCTACAATTCCTTGGAAGGTGAGTATTGCGGAAAAGGGAAGAGAAATTAATAAAATGAATGTGCAGTAACCATGAGAAATATAAACAAAGTGTGAGAGAGAAAAATAAGTTTTCCCGTAAAGTTTCTGACCGCAGCACCGCTGTGCTCACTGGGTGGCCATCAGGTATTTATGAACAGGTCAGGACGCACGACGACCGAAACCGTCAGTTGTATTCCTTCTTTGTATTGTTTTAAATTTCTTATTCCGCAACCGTTAATGTCATTTTCTCCGAATTCTCGCGTTACAGTAATAAATACGTAGAAACGCTCTCCTCCAAGAACGTGCTCGCGAATTCTCGCTTCATCGAGAACGGTTCGATACGTGCAAATTAATTTTTGTGTTCGGTGAAAATTTTCACCCATGGATTATTACAGTGGTAAATTAATAACTTCATAAAATTTGTATCAAAGTGATCAATAAATGAAATAAAATTCA
This sequence comes from Cremastinae sp. B BG-2022a, assembly GCA_030522605.1. NCBI lineage: Eukaryota > Metazoa > Arthropoda > Insecta > Hymenoptera > Ichneumonidae > Cremastinae sp. B BG-2022a. The sequence continues at coordinate 62,397 of JAPYYX010000526.1, read as the reverse complement.
ATAGCAATTAATACGAGAAATGCATTCTTCTCGATTGTAATCATAATTCATTATATTTTTCAAAAAAAATGCTTCATTATTTTGTGTGATTTAAAATTTTTTTAAATCATTAGTTATATACATAGTTTGATGAAATTTTGATTGATTATGAACAACATTATAAATATTGAAAATATACAAATTATGATAAAGCCCTAGTATTTTTATGATTTTTGATTGTACTTAATTTTGTTGTATTGTACAATTTTTTCTGCCTTTTCTTCTATGTGATATTATTATTCGAACCATATCTTCCATCGAATTTACCTTAAAAAACACACTCCTCCTCTCCTCTGGCTCTGGAGTCGCGATGGTAAACACTTACCAAAAATTGTAAAAAGGAACTTTCATTCTCTTCTTTCAACAAAAAATATTCAGACTTGTTGAAGGTACGTGCAGCATGCTCTCGACAAACTTAAAAATGTCTTTGTCTCGTTATTACACGAAATCTGCCGTGGTCAATAAAAATGGAATATCTATATCAGGTGGAGCTTACTCGAACCAGCTGGATTTCCCACTTCTTTCATCTGTTTATTTTCCCTTCCAACCGGTTCGTCTATGTGTCGTCGCGAAGATTTTGCTTCTCGTTGCAAACGCCCTCGAGCTTAGTCTGTTCGAAACTGCATCAAAGAGATCCATTAATATAATGAAGAATAAGATGTTCTCTCGATTTGCTGCGAACTCGAATCCAATTCCATGGCATAACAGCGCAACGGAGGAGAAGACGAAGACGGAAGGGAGGCAAGTTTAACTTCAAAGGAAAACATCGTTGTACCCACATCTTCTTTTTCGTCGGTAATGTAAATCTTAAAAAATTCATATTATCATTACAGAGATGATGTACAGTTTCTAATTATCGTTTTTTCAATTTTTTCCAGTTGTTGCAAAATGTATAAATAAATTTTTTAAACATCATATTCAAAGTATTGAAAGGCAAGTATTGAAAGGCAGTGCTTTTTGGCGCACAAATTACTGAAGTAAAACCGAATATATCCAATTTCAACCAATTTTTGGAAATCACCGCATTACGGGTCACCCAACCACGAATCGGTGCAATCTAAATCCTCAGGATCAAAGTATTTCACAATAATTTTACATTTAAATAATTTCGACGTATTATTGTTCTAAAACGATACGAAAAATTATGAAGACGATGAGCATTACAAAAATACACGTTTAAAACAAATCTTGATTTCAATTTTCTTAAGTGGAGTAGAAATCCAGATCCGGCAGCCGTATGTACGGTACGGCCCTGGCTAGGCGCAACTACGACAGCCGGAACACGATGTGATGAGTCCGGCCCTAGCGTGGCTCAAGTACGGCCGTCGAACATTGCGCACGTCAATAGTCCGTACGTGTGTCGGATCCGGCCCACGTCCGGCAGCCGGGGCACGACCAACGCGCGCGCGTAAAACTCGTGCGTGAATCCAATCCGGCCCACGGCAGGCACCTATTATACGGCCCGTAGCTACATTTTTGTGTTCTTCCTGAACGTCAAGTGTTTCAACATGAAAAGAATTTTTTAAAATTAATAATAACTAAATAACTTTCCAAAACAAACAAACAAATCCAAATCGACTCAACTTCAGGAAATTCCGGAAATTTAAGTCGTTTTTTCATATCTCCCACCGTTTTGGAGATATTTGCCAATTTATTAATAATTTGTTATAATCTTTATTATTTGTCGGAAAAACAACATTTTTTGAGCAAACGCGTCCCGGAAGTGTCGAGAGAATCGAGTAGATGCTCTTTTCCGACAATTTTAAGCGGATAAAAAAATTTGCAATTTTATTTTTCATTGCAAAAATAAATGAATTTTCAATAAACAATAAGTCTATGGACTTAATGGGGTCGAGCGGAATCCCCTTTAGGAACCCTCAAAAATTTGATCAGTTTTTTCGTACCTCACACTATTCTATCGATGTTTGCGAATTTGTTAATAATTTGTTATAAACTTGATTTTTTGCCGAAATAAATAAATTGCTTACACAAACGCGTACGGGAAGTATCGAGAGAAACGAGTGGATACTCTTTTTCGACAATTTTTAACGAATATGAAAATTTTCTTTTTAATTGCAAAAATAACTAAATTTTCAATAAGCAAAGAGTCCATTGACTCGACGAAAAAAAACTTTTTAAAAATCATGAAAAGAATTCAAAATGAGCGTGACAAATAAGGAGAATACTTAAATAGATAAAATAAAAATATGGAAGGAATTTGGCTGCAAAAAATATCATCGAAGTCATAGATAGGTCGTAGCTAGGTAGGTAGCATGTTAGGTTCACACGCGTAGGTCCCCGGTTCAATTCCCCGTCAGGCAAACACAACGTCGTCGCGAAAACTGAATGACCAAAGACCGCCTTTTTTCAATTTTATAATTTTTAATCAATTTTTCCTTGAATCATCTCGTTGAGATAATCTATTTAATCTAGCAAGGATATTTTTTATTTACGACATTTTTATGTAGGCTCATCGGAGTTATATTTGCTATCCGGTTGACGTCCGGCAAAACGTGCCGCCCTGATCAGAGCGCCTTACGAAATAACGCTCTACGCCTTACGAGTGTTACCCTTACCACGGGCCGAGCGTCCGCCGGATCCGGTTGCCTGACATTCGCCGGATCCGGAGTCCGGCATACCGGATCCAGGGCCTTACCAGCGCATATCAAAATTTCTACATAGGATTCATTGCAATTAGACATAAAATGTTCATAATGTTTTGGCACGAACTTGTCTAATATAACCTGAATTAACGAAATAATACAAAAATAGCAACTATGATACAATTGTGAAAAATCGTTTTTTTTTCAAATGATTAAAAACGCCACAGGCAAAAAAACGATTCCAGGGAGGGAGCAAAAATTTCCTCGCTTTGTACAAACGCATTTTAAGGTTACATATCTGTATTCGGAAAATTCACTCGAGATTTGCATACCTGCTTGCCTAAAGAGGGCGAGCTCTTGGCGTGTTCGCTTGAAATATGGGCTTTTATTATTTTCGAAGTAGTTCGAGCCGTTAATCGGCCGCGAGAAAAGCAAATCCTTTCTCCCCCTGGTGCGCTCGTTGTCGGATATTTTCTCGCCGTATTATTCCCAGCAGGTTGAAGAGAGCCGGGAGATAGAAAACGGGGATGAAGAGGCTGAAAAGAGCGAGTTCAAGATTCGCTCGGGGAAAAAGGGAGAAACGGGAGGAGAACGGCAATTTGTTTCTCCATGGGACCGTATGTCTTCTGTTTCTGAACAGCCAGTCGGAGACCTGCTTACGAGCAGCCTCTCGATGATTAATTTCTCACCGATTCAATTCTTCAATACTTGGTTGAAGTATATGTAATATAAAAATAGTAATATACATAAATCTGGAATACTATTTAAATACAATACTATTTACAATGAAAAATTTAACATTAGTCTTTTCGATTCTTGACTGACAAAAAAAATTCAATTGGATATAAAAACACATACGAATAATTATAAAAGTAGCAAATAAAGTAAAAAACAATTATACGTATTGGAAGGGGAAATAAATTATAGACGCACAGCGATGGAATAAATGAATAATACAATACAATACAATATAAACTAAAATACGCTGATAACAATTGAATCGATAAATTCTGGACACGGTGGACTAACGGATCAAAATAAATGGGATGAGATTTATAAAAGAATACAAATTCTTTATACCTCTCTTCTCCGCTTATTTTTTGTTAGTTGGAACACATGCTACCGCTAACCAAACAAAGGAAAATTAAACCAGGAATTAGTGTAACATTCCGACCTCTAATGACGAAAGCTCGATTGTTATTTCTGTACCTTTTCCGTTCTTTTAATTCGTTTGTGTGTTCATCGATACCGAGAGGGATGGAAGCGTCCGTCGTGCTCGGACTGCGAAAGCCGAGATTACAATCGTGCGAGGACGAGTAACGAGCAGTAGGAATGATATACGGGAAATTCGATAGGGCCATAGGGAGGATGAAGGGGAGTTGAATGAGGAAGGATGGAGAAGCGGGAAAGGGAAGGAGCGGAGAGAAGAGCCAGGAGCGATTCGAGAGCGGAAAGTTTCTAATGGCTCTCGTTCAACGACGGCTTATCGACGTCTCTTACGGCGGAGCTTTTCCGAAAGCAACGTAAGCTCGCCGGCGATCGGGCAACAACGGGAACAAAGGGGAAACAACGAAAACAACCCACCCGGGGCAACAACAAAAAGAGGGAAGTAAGGGAACGACCGCAAGTACCACGAGACCGTCAACGCCGTCTAACGATCAGCCAACAACTGTTGCTCTTTATCGGCTAACAAAATAGAGTACGCCGACTCTAACGGTCCGAGCTTTCGCGCTCGTGTTCCATTTTACCTCACGGAACGCTACATTTCCCCTTTCTCCAACTCCCCTCCCACCCTTGAACTCACTTTTATTCTCGCGATCTCACGTCCTGCGCGCCCTCGAACATGAAACTCCTCGATCCTTCGATAACCGCCTCGCCAATCTTCAACCCCGACCCTCGATCATGCAATTCTTTCAACTCGCCGTTGCTCGTCTTAGTTTTATTTCTCTCAAACAAATTTTTTAATCCTTCTCTGGCTTCTCTGGATTAATATTGTTTATGTAACAATTAATGTGTATATTGTTATGAAAAACTGAAGCGAAGACAGGGAAATTAACAAAAAGAGAGTACAACATTATTATAGAATAATGAGTTTCGTTACAGGATAATGAATGTCACTCACGGATATGTATGTACGAGTATAATACATATTAAATTAAAAACAGACTTGCTATACTCTTTAGGATATCATTAGAATGAAATGTCACGATGGTGTGCGTGGACTTTGTTGATGTTTTTTATAAAAATAGAATAAAAATTAGAGGCAGTTTCAACAGGAGACTTTTTCGTGAAAATAATTATAAATATTTTGGATAATAGTGTGCTGAAGTTCGTAACTAATTCAACAATTTTATTCAGCATAGATTAACAAAATGTAATAACTTTAACCAATGAATTTAAACCGACATCTCTTTCTCAGTTACTATTAATGAAAATGAAAAAAAGGAAGAAAAAGTAGTGCGAGTCAACGTAGAATCAGACCAATTTTTTCTTCTAATGATATTTGTTTTTTTCTGGACGGAGACGCCGGAAAGGAATAAGTTTAGATCAAGCGACAGATAAGGACAAAAGAAAAGGGTTAAACGATGAGAGGAAAAAAGGAATGTAGATATACATAGAGGATGGACACGTGCAGTTGCCAATATACGCGATATTGGCTGACCAATGCGGGATATATAGGGATGTCACACACATTTTTACGGGAGCAAGCTGTGCGTCTTGTTCGACATTAACCAAAAGCGGGTGGGACGCAAAATAGGGAAAAAGAGAGGAACGAGGCGATAGAGATGAAAATAGAATGAAAGAAAAGACGAGAGAGAGAGCAGGAAGAAGGATAGAAAGAGTTTTATTCCGGATTCGACGCAAAGTAGGGGTTTTGATAAAGCGATGGACGTCCCCCGATAGCAGGCGAGGCATCGTTTCCTCGCTTCGACGTCTATCGCACGTGTTTCCACACGTCGACGTGCGGGATTCCCGCTGCGACCTTACGAGAAAAGAGCCCGTACGTGTTTCTTGCACTCTCATTCCTTTTTTTCCATTTCCCTCTCGCTCGTTTCTCCCTATTCACCTTTCCTCCATCTTTTTCATCTTCTCTGCACTTCCGGAACATACACATCCCTCGATATTGCACCTTGAACGTCTGAAAAGCGTGTGCAAGGTTTTACCACCCTTCGTCTGACCATACGTGGATTTTTCTACGTGCAAACCATATGACGTTTCCGCTCGACACATTCGCTTCGTACGTTTGAGCTATGATCGCACCTCTTTCCTTCCCGCTCTTTTTCCTCCTCAACACATATTTTTCTCACCTTAAAATTACAATATCACTCGTGGTCAGCGGTTTTTCGCTCTAACAATTCTCGCTCTGCGCCATATAGAGAATACAAATTTCAGTTCGAGCGTATCCTGGATTATAAATAGTCTGAAATCAAGATTGCAATATCGAAGTGGCGCTGTTAAATTTTCTCAACGATTCTCCGACTCCGTGTGTTAAAATGGGGTTGGGAGGCGACAAAAACGACGACAAGGAAAGTTACGAATGGTCCAATTGGCACATTCATACATACGTTATAACTGTAACGAAAGAATCTCGTGCATGGTTGTACTCGAACGAGATTACGAATCAACGGTTATACATATGCAGAGAGAAAGCGAAAAAGAGAGAGAGAGAGAGAACGTAAAGTCTCTCAAAAGCTTGTGGCAGACTCCATATGTGCCACTCACTACTTTGGCATTCATCGTTAGAGGCTCTGAACGTGTAGGTGTGTAAAGTCATGCAGAGAGAAAGAGGGAGGAAGGGGGATGAAAAAGGAAAAGACGAGAAAAGAGTAGAGGGAAATAAGAGAAGAAAATAGATGTAGAACGGGAAAAGAGAAGAGACCAACAAGAAAATAGGTGTGGGAAGGAGTAAAAAGGCAGACATGAAGGAAAGTAGGGATGGAATGGAGGTGAAGAGGGACAGCAATAAAAATAGAGATGGAAGGGTGTGAAAAGAAAGACAAAGAGGGAAATGGGGGTAGGAGAGGGATAAAAGAGGGTGAAAAAGGGGGAAGGAAAGGACGTACGTTAACTGAGAGTGCGGTCTCTAGGGTGGATGAGTGCCACAATATACTCGACTGTATAAGGTTTACATTGTGCCAGGAATATAGTGGAATATATGCCTGATTCGTAGGAGAGAAACTGCTGGCGAAGTGAAGTCATTTAACAGGAGAGGGACCGGGAGTAATAGTGAGGAGAAGGACGGAAAATATAAGGGTGCAAAATGGGGAGAGGGGAACGAAAATTCTGGCGCTACGTTGGGACTTTGTTCATCAAGCAAATGAGTACAAATCTCTTCAGACGCCTGCGTGACGATGCCTATACAATCCTCACACCTTTCTACCCCAAACCCCTCACACCCCTAAATCTCGCTCTCCCTCGTTCTCGCTCAGTTATCTTCTCTCTCATACTGAATTCTCAGGTAAATGTGAACGGATGAGGGTACGCAATAGATCCAGACAAAGCTCCGACCCGAGAGAAACAGTCGAAAAGTCACAAACAAACTCTCCCCCCCATCTTATTCTTCTTTTTCTCATCCCCTTCCTTTCTCTTCCTCTCTCTCTCTCTCTCGCTCTCTCTTTACGAGCCGACATTTACGTATGTGCGTTCTCGCGCATTTCTAACCGTATTTCTGTATTTTGTCATTGTGGCAGATCCGGCGCATAACCAACAGACGGCGAGACTAATTCGTCTTCCTTTTCTCCGAGCATCTTCCGCCAACTCGAATCAATCTCGCGTTAGTTTCGCACGAAATGCATTAGCAAATAGAACGAGCACCGTATACAGACTTCAACGTTAGTTTTCCAGACATTCCCGTGTTCACTCGCACGTATTCTAAACCTCCCTAGCTCTATATACCTCATTAATGCATAAATTTTAAATTAAATTCATTTTACTTCAATCAAAATGTGTCTCCGAGAGTTCGCCGAGTTTCGAATCGTGCTAATGAAAATCTATTATTTCAAGAACGACAATAATTTCATATTATTTTTAGTGAAAAAAGATTTTTAAGAGGATAATAAAAAAACCCAGGACCAATTTTTTTTTTCATTATTGTTTGGATGTATATGAATAAAATAAAATAAAAAAATAATTGTTTTAATGGTGCAATTTTCACTTTAAAATGATTGATATTTACTCAAGAGTAAATTTTACCGTTGGAATTAAAACATTGAAATAGTTATCATTGTATTGAATCTGGATTCAGTCTGAGATTGTTATCCACGGATTATAACATTATTTTTCATTTTATTCTTCATATTTTTTCGAATCATTTTTTAAAAAAGTAATTCGAAAAAATATGAAGAGCTGTGGTGAAGTGGACATGGCTGTGTGTGGTCGTTTAATTTGTAAAAAAATGAATTCATTTTTTTTCATAAATTCTTTTCAATTCTTTTGCCATGCATAAATTATAAATATTGGAAATAATGATACAGAAAAGGATGCAGTAGGAAAAACTTTATTATCCTCGACTGCTCGACTCCTTAGTTCGTGACTTATTTATTTCGTATTGATGTCCTCAAATTAAAAAAATTAATCCGCTAGTCTGGTAAATAATAAAAAAACCCTCTTGAATTTGTTTTCGAAGATATATAAATTAATAAAACTAAAGAATAGATTTCTCACAGTGATCCACTTTCTTAAGCCGACTAATGAATGCTTCCAAAACCAAAGCATCCAGAGCCATGATAATTAACGAGTATGCACTCAGGTGCATAAAACAAGAGGTACTTGGCGCAGGGATCGGGACGGCTAAGTGGAGCAAACAATTTTAATCCGGCCGTGAGTGCAGTGTCGAGTGAAACTGGCTCATTTCTACCGCAACGATTTCTTGAGCGGGTGCAATCACGGCCTTTCATTCTTGGACGACTCGACTCCAACTTCTAACTTTAACGATGCCACTAAAAAGACTGAGAAATAGAAAGAGTGAGAGAGACAGAAAGGAAGAAAGGACTTCATCCAATATCTCTGTTATTACCCCGCTTAGCATAATTTTTCAACGAACCGTGCATAATCTTCTCGATTAGCATTTGCTTGATGGCTAAACAACTGAGATTCTAGGATGTAAACGAGCTTTAATTAATCGAAGAATCAGAGTCTGTATGTAAGCAATTTTCAAAAATTGGAAAAATTCGTTAAAATTAATATTATGCCAAACGCAGATTCAGGTTTCGTCATTAAATATATGAAATTTGTTTCTATTATTTAAATGATTATTTTTATGTTATTGATTAATTTCAAGGGTTCATCTTGTCAAGCATTTTTTTATCCAATATCAAAATATTAAATCTGTATTGAAATTTTGTAATTTCAGTCGAAACAAAAAATTATGTATGAAATGTTAATTCAACGATAATTTTATTTCTCCATGAATGTGGGTGTATGTTTGTGTGTGTTCAGGTATGCTAGAGCGAGTGCGTGCAAAAAGGAACGGATTAGGCGCGATGGTAATAAACGGGGGAAAACCGAGAATTTGAGAATGCGAGTTCGAAACGTGATTGTTTTATGGAGGGTGCAGTGTGAATGTCTCAAAGAATGAATGCGTCGAGTAACTATTTCCAAAAAAGGAAAAAAGTGTGCATCTTGGGGTTGAGAGTGAGAACGATTGAAAAAGAATGAAAGACCGTGTGGAAGAATAAAACGAGAAGACGAATGCAAGTGTGAGTCAGTTGAAGTCTGAGTTGCGAATGAGAGCTTTGGGGCAGCGAGTATAATTGTATAATCTTTGTATTTTTTTTTTTAATAATAAGTATTCGTCAAAATTCAAACCTACTGATTTGTTTCCCCACTGATCCTACATGAAAAATATCAAAAATAAAAAAATATACTAAAAAGTGGTTCGAAAATAAAGAAGCCAAGAAATAAAGTAAATTAGGATGAATATGCAAAGTTTAGTGAGAGAGATAGAGAGAGAAAGAAGCGGTCGAAAGCTCGCACGTTTGTGCTTGGTCGGCACTCCAGCCATAGCCGCTTAGTCGAGCTTAGCAAGCTGCCCGCTACCCCTATTTACATCAATTCCCGATAATCGGACAACAGCTTTAGCGTCTGTTCTGGCCTAGACAAAACCCACTTGCTTCACCCTGCGAACGAGTCTCGTACGAGCACATTCCTGCGCAAACACACACATACGACAAACATTTACACGTGTGGAAAGCTCGAACGCGTCTTCGTAAACTTACACGCACATATTTGGACCGGAACGAGGCTCTCGGAAGCTTGAAACGCTTAACTCGGAGCGTATCGAGATATATAAGATGATAGAAACGGGAAGCCAAGGATGAGAATGCAAAAGGAAAGGATTTGGAATTCTGTGCTTCCTCCAAGTTGCTCCAGGAATCTCATGCTTTGATTTTGAACACCTGAGAGATAACGATTGCATTTCTGTTCTCAATATATTGGCCTTTGATGTACAATTTTTTTTAATCATATTTTAGATTTTTTTTCACATATTTGTTATTCTCGTAAATTCATATCTCGATTTAATGCTTTTTTAACTACCCTTTGTATTTCCAAGAGTTCTTCTCTATTGTATTCTTTACTGTCAACTGTATTTTTGAAATATATTAGAAATTTTGATACGGCGCTGGTAAGGCCCTGGTCCGGCGTGCCGGACTCCAGATCCGGCGGACACCCGATCCATGGTAAGGGGGTAACACTCTCGTAAGGCGTAGAGCGCTCTGATCAGGGCGGCGCGTTTTGCCGGACGTCAACCGGATAGCAAATATAACTGCGATGAGCCTACATAAAAAATGTCGTAAATAGAAAATATCCTTGCTAGATTAAATAGATTATCTCAACGAGATGATTCAAAGAAAAATTGATTAAAAATTATAAAATTGAAAAAAAGGTGGTCTTTGGTCATTCAGTTTTCGCGACGACGTTGTGTTTGCCTAAAAAAAAGTTACAAATTTTTATATCCGCTAAAAATTGTCGGAAAAGAGCATCTACTCGATTCTCTCGACACTTCCGGGACGCGTTTGCTCAAAAAATGTTATTTTTCCGACAAATAATAAAGATTACAACAAATTATTAATAAATTGGCAAATATCTCCAAAACGGTGCGAGATATGAAAAAACGACTTAAATTTCCGGAATTTCCTGAAGTTGAGTCGATTTGGATTTGTTTGTTTGTTGGAAAGTTATTTAGTTATTTTTAATTTTAAAAAATTCTTTTCATGTTGAAACACTTGACGTTCAGGAAGAATGCAAAAATGCAGCTACGGGCCGTATAATAGGTGCCTGCCGTGGGCCGGATCGGATTCACGTACGAGTTTTACGCGCACGCGTTAATGTTCGACGGCCGTACTTGAGCCACGCTAGGGCCGGACCAGGCTCATCTACGCCTTAATTCATCACATCGTGTTCCGGCTGTCGTAGTTGCGCCTAGTCAGGGCCGTACCGTGCATACGGCTGCCGGATCTGAATTTCTACTCGGTTACTTTTTGATGTGCTCCAAAATTTCCATTATTCGGATTTTAGTATTCAATTTAAATTATTCGCATTTCATTAAAATCTTCCAAACCATTTATTGATTTACAATAAGCATTAATACAATAAACAATTAATATCGTCTAGTGCACATCAGAACAGAATCAGCAACCGAATTTTCGAATTAGAAGTTTCGATGACTATAAATAGTTCATAGCCTCAGCGAGGAGAAAAAGAAAATAGGATTAATGTGTAAAATCTTAGCCATCGAAAAAAAAATTGAATATATGAGATAAAAATTGTGACCAATATCTGCCTACGAGAGGTTCGTCGGGTGTGGATAGAGGTCGCGAGGAGGAAAGACGAGGGGAAACAAGGGACAAAATCGGGTGCAAGCCCGGCTGGTGCGAGTTTCTAGTTGCGAGGCGAAGGTGAGAGAGGAAGAGAAATAGCGAGAGGAAAAGAAGAGGCAAGAGGGACAATGAGCAAATAACTAGATTTTTCGCGCAACGGAACAATAATGGAACTCGGAGAAATTTTTCACGGCCCCGTGGGCAAAATAATTTGGCAACAGATGCGCGTCGCGCGTTTTCCGAGCCATCCGGCCAGGGATAAACGGTAACGAGAGAGAAACCAGGAGAGAGAGAGAGAGATAGACAGAGAGAGGAAGAGAGAAGAAAGAGACGAGCGAGTTTGCGAGTAAAATAGAGGGAGTTGGAAGGCTTGCAAGTGCTGTAGAAAACATTTCGCCTCCTATCTCGCTTTCTCCCCTTGTACACACAAGTGGAGAAATAATTTCGAACTTTGGCGCAAGATCGCTTCAATAAACGATTCCACGCTCCTCTTCCTCTACCCTGCTCCCTTTCTCTTTCTTTACCTTTTTTTGCATATTTATAGCGTCATTAATATCGGAGTACGATATCGTTCCATCGAAATGATACGTTAGATTTTTAAGCTCGCGACCAAAAGAGGAAATTGGTCCTTGAAACTTTTTTGATTCCTCACATAGACTGATAATTTCACGACGCTTTGATTTTCACGTAAAAATAACAATTCTTTCATTCCGAGTAAAACTAACATTTAATTATTCAGTTTTCATATTTAAATGATAAGAAAAAGCCTTAACGAAGAACAAAAAGAGACGTTGGGAAGGAAAAAAGTGTCTCCGAACCTTATAGCTGGAAGCAGACATTTAATTTACTTTTTTGCGTGTCGGATGGAGGAGGAAGCGTTGGAATTCGCGTAGACACGTGTATAACGAGATGCCTCGGAGTAGTAAAACCATTTAATTACGCGCTAAAACTTGAAATCGCCAGTGAGTTACCGTCAAGCCCGCTTCCGTACATCTTTGCAGAGATTTCTCCGGGCGCGTCGCTCACACGGCCCTTTCCCCATTTCTATTTTCGAGCCGCGGATCTCTCTCGCTCCTTAGAAAGTTGTAGCAGGCCTTTCAGAAAGGGACTGCGAGCGCTTTTTCCCGACGAGCCATGGTCAATTCTCGACTCCGAGGCATAAAGGTCTCTCGCTTGAAGTTTGAAAGCCTCCCTTACAAACGACCGCCGTCCGGCCTTCTTCTGATTTATAAAGGCTTTTAGCAAGCTTAGCTCCGGAGAGACAAAAAAGTAAGAGGACGAGAAGAAGGGGAAAGAAAAAAAACAAAAACGCACCTCGGACCCCCCGCGAAGTGAGAACGAGCCAGGAGAAGGAAACGTTCTTACCCGCGCTCGTCGAGAGATCTCGTGCAGTTGACGTGAGTGAAACGAAAAAGAAAACGAGAGCTACAGAGAAAAGAGAGGACTCTACAATTCGGAGATAAAAATCTTGTGCCAAGAAAAAGCCGAAGGCATACGGAATGGTAGAAATATGGATAAGTTTATACGGAAAATCTAGTAGTAATTCATCTTTCTGCCTTTTTTCTTGATGCCATAACCCACTTGAAATTTTAAACAATTCGAAGATTCAAGGACCAAAGATTCTCCTACGTGAAAGAAATAGTGCAGCTTTTTTGGAATGAAATATTCTATCTGGACGAGACAAATTTTCTTTCAAGATGCATCCATCGATATCGCTTGAACAAATTATAACTAATAAACAAAGTTACCAAGTATAACTGCGAACACAAAGATTTGGCTGAATAATGTTTCGAGACACGTCCAATATTGTTGAAAAAATAATTAATAAAATAACGAACCAAATTACTACGTCATCCGAATGTTTGGTTGGATTGTTCACCGAAACACGTACAATATCGAAAAAATCATAATAATAATGAAATGAGTCTAATAATTAAGCGTCTACTGATTAAAAAACGAGGCAGAATCGACCGCTGGCATACTCATGTCCAATAATCTTGTCGCATTTAAGTGAAAGTTGTAACTGTCGTAATTGGAGAGAGGTTAATGTTATTAGAGAATTATATCTGGTCAGTGAGTTACAAATTCATGGCGAGCGCTGTCAAGATGAGGAAGCTTTTGGGTTTGAGGGAGAAATAAATAGAGAGAGGGAGATAGAGAGAATTTAGTCATTCAGTGAGTAGAGTTGCGAATCTGACGATGGAATTACCCGACATCAGACTCGAAGGTACAGATAAACCTGGAGATTGAAATAGGAAAGGGCAAAGAGAGAGAGAGAGAGAGAGAGAGAGAGAGAGAGAGAGAGAAGAGGATGGAAAATCGGTTTCGGAGCTCGGCGCTGTCCAATCAAGGAGGAATGTGTTCGGCGTTAGCACGAAATACGAGCTCGATAGGGCCGGGGAGCAGGGCTTTGGCATTCCACGGGTGTTCCAAACGTTAAGGGGGTTCTTAGGTGGCATTAGCGACCACTTACAGGATCAAACTGAGCTAGGCCCAATCCTTAAACCCTCATACCAATTCGAACCCTCAATCTCGTTCCCCCAAACGTCCTCGCCTCTCAAGAACGTACTTGGGACCCGATGAAATTCAAAAATTGAGTTTACGCAAAAGTCTCAAAAACTTTTTTCTCGAAATTGATATTATAGTGGCGCGGAATTGAAAAAGTATCCAAATTATCAGGTGCCATGACCGTAAATAAGAGACCAAAACTCCTCAAATTCATTTTTGCAATCACGTGCTATTTTTAAAAAGCTCTCCCTGTTTGATGATTTTATCTATGTATTAATAAATCAGAATTCGATAATCAAACTAAATATTTCTTACATTCACAATTTTGCAACATGTTTTCTTTTTCCTGGATTGAAAAATATATGCTTTCATTGTATACTAATTTTTATAATTGACTTCAAATATTCTACTTTATAGATTTTTCTATCTTTAATTTTTGCCCACACAAAAACTCTGATGCACGCAGCACCCTTAAAGTATGAAAGAAACAATAAAGAACGTTGAAAATGGAGGAAAATTGATGCTAACGGACAACAATACTAAATTTCTGGTGATACGATGCTTTTCCTATTAAAATTAGATTTGACGGAGATATCTATACGTGTCCAAGTGTAAGGGTATAAAGCACCATCTATATTTATGTACATATAAAAAATACGTATATATATGCTCGCACATGAAACGACGATCGTAAAACGCAGGGGAGAAGAAAGAGAGCGAGAAATAAAGGAAAAGGCGAGTGCGATTCGTAATTGCTTTAGTTAAGGGACGCCCAGTTTCTCCGCGGCGTTCTTGCTCGCGCCTTTTTTTCTATACAGATGAAAATATAGGCGAAGATATACGAAGGATCGTAGTTGATAAAAGAGGGACTAGAAGAGAGAGGAAAGATTGAAAACTGGAAGTGAAGGAGGAAAAGGGTGAAAAGAGGAAGATAAAAAAAATGGAAAGGGAGGGAAATGAGGAAGCGAAAGGGATGAAGGGTGATCTTGGCGTTGCCAGGAAAAGCTCCGGTTGTACTTCAAGGGAGAAGTGGGCAGGAGCTTGCTCCAGCGCCCTAGGGTGGCTATGAATTTAAATTTCTCTAATTAGGACGCGAACGCGAGAGATGCGGTGACGCTCGTGGTACAGCCTTTTCTCATCTCTCATTCCGTATCTCCGTCCTCGTTTTCCTCCATTTTGGACCCACCAGCCATTTCACCCTCGCCCCGCTTGCGAATTTTTTCAACGACTCTACGCACACAGAAAAAGAAATCGTATCGATGCTTTAATCAAACTTCCACTCCTTTTTTGTTTCTTTCGTCCTTTAATATTTCAAGCTTATCTTCAAATTGTTTCAGCTTCCCAGAACTGGATTGTAATTATTCAATTCTGGACGTATATCTATCTCTAAACTTATTATTATTTTTTTAATAATTTTTTTCGCTATGGAATGCCAATTTTCTATGGAAATACCAAACATGCATTTTATTCGAAATTAAAAAACGCTTATATATAAGAAAAGTATGATAATTTTGTATACTCAAGTCAACCACAATTGTTCGGTTAGCTTAATTTAAAATGGCCGGAATCAATAATCGATTCAGGTAAACGTGCGGTTGGTATCGTTTCTCAATCGTGATTAATCGTCGCGAGACACAGGGGAAAGGGTAAACCGCGAAAGGCTCAAGCGATCAAATAATTCAAGTAAGAAACTCGTCTCACGTTGATGGCGGTTGCACACGAATACGTTTGCTGGAGTCTCTTCGACTCGAGCTCTCTTTCTCTTTTTTTCGGTCTCTTTCTCTCCTTTTTCCCCCTCCATACTTTCGTACTCGGTTGACACCACCTGACTCAGATTTGTTGCTTCTCACGTTCTAACTGAAATTTATTTGACGCCCCGCGGGTTAATTAACGCCCGCCCACCCGTGGCGGTTGATGCTTGAGCTCTCGAGCGGGAGAACCGAGCGGACCGGAGCTACAGACTCGTTGATACTCTTCTCTATCTCACTATTTCTCTCCCTTTGCTCCTCACCGGCTCATTTTCCCTGGCATGAGATACCGCGAGGGTTGGTTGGAACGAACGAGGATGAAAGAGCCCACGAGAACGTAATCAAATGCTTGTGCACGGAGAGGTACAAGAGAGCTGATTAACTTTCCTCCTGGTCACGTCGACAATGACCTTCTAACCGCTTGGACGTCTCGTATTTTTACACCTGCCGAATTCTTCGAGACCTATTTCATCAATTTCTTGTAGACCGTGACAATAAAAAATGTGACAGATTACTATCGGTTTATCTTGGAACGATCAAAATGTCAGAGCTCTTCACATTTTCCTACATATTAATGGATCCGAATTTTGACAGGCTGTCACGTTCTAGAAAATGGATAAATTTTGAAGTTCGAGAATATACCAAACTATACTGAGTGAGTATATTATAAGCGAAGTTCGATTAATCGATATTTTAATCGAGATCTCAATGTCTGCGGAGATATTTGAATTTCTCGAGTTGGACTTTCAATCGCGAGAGGCAAATTTTTTTTCTGAAACCGATGAAATAAACTTTTAATATAAATGTATTCAATAACCGAATTTGTGGAGTTTAATAAGTAAATTTATTTCAAGGTGTCAGAAGTTTTTCTTACAAGCAAAAAATGCAGCAAAAGTGGAGAGTATACTTTACTTATATCGGTGATTTTTTTTCTTCCATAAAATACTGTAAATTTTTCGATTTCTGCTGTAAATTTCAAAAACATGCATACATATATTTCGGACTTTAAATTTGACTGGTACTTGTAAAAAATAGGTGTCGTAAGTTGTAAGACATTTTTTGTCTTTTCTTACGATTATCAGACACTCCTTTTTCTCTACATTCGAAAATCTCATTAGCGTAAAAGTCGACTCTAACCCAAGACGATCATTTAAAACTCACTCTCGCCCTGAGATACGTACATTGTCGACGCGACTAAGATTCAGATTCTTAATTTTCTCTCAGTCCCTCGATTTTATTCCCTCTTCCACTTTTCTCTGCTCTTTATTCTAACTCTGTTATCTTGTCTGAATTACAATATCAAGGATCCGAAATTTTCAGGACACTTTATACGAATTCTAAAAAAATTAATTAATTTAAAAAATGAAAAAAAAGAAAATTTCTCTCCCACGAAAAAAACAAGAACTCAATAAAATTTCAAGAAATTGGAATTTATTCTTGGTAAAATTTGAACAAATTTTTAAGTTTCGTTATTCGAAAAAAAATTTTTAACTGTATCGTTACGAGATCATTTCTCATAAGCGATATTCCGCAACAAGCAATCCACGCATCGCGACATGAATGAAAAAAAAAGAATAAATAGAATCGACGCCCGAAATAACGAGCCGACGGGAATGACACGTGACACGGAAACTCGGCGAGGCCTCTAATGAATTTTTGTACCGCTGTGGATAAAAAGAGGAAAAATAGCAGGAAGAGAAAAAAAATTAGAAAGAGCTAGGTTATATCAATACCGAGGTAAAAAAAACGAGATTTTTGCGGTGATGTCACGTCGCATCTCGTTATTCAATTAAAATTAAACTATCATCGAATTCGCGATGCCGACAGGAAAGAGACAGAGAGCGCGGATGCGAAAAAAAGAAAAAGAAGCACGCCAATTAAAAGTATTGATTATTGGGTGTTAAACGCTGGCAGCAACCGGCGAAGCCCTCTACATAGAGATACAAAAGAGGACCGAGATAAAGAGATGGAAAGGGAGATAGAATCGCGTGGCGAACGAATACGAGCCCGTACATCTGTTCATTAGGTAATGAACTTATTAAATCAGGGAAACGAAACGGAGTGAGAAAACAGTGGGAAAAATACGCCACGCGTTCTCTATCGAGAGTCATATTCTTTTCTATTCACGTACCAGAGCCGGAAAACGCTTTTCAAAGTAAATATGGGATATGAATTTTTTTAAATTCCTGTCGCGAAATAATTTCAAATTCAAAAATGCGAATTTCATATACGGATCATGTATTTTCTGCAACCATTTAAATAACATTTAGGATTCATTTTGTCACATTATTTCCTATTTTCTTATAATTGAAATTATTTTCTAATACTTTATTAGCAATTGATTTTTAAACTTCAAATTGGAGTTCAATAATTATTATAAAATTGTTTCACATGCAGAGGAAATCCTAAACTACTATGAAATCTATATATTTTAGGTCACGGTATAAATTTATAAATCAAATTATTTTCGAACTATTCATAATCGGGAGCGAACCAGCTGTTTCGCGGCATTTACAGAAGAGTTTTATTGGAAAGCTCACGAAACGAAACAGCGCAAATGTAAACAAAGAGAAGGAGAGAGATATAGATGGGAAAATTGAGCGCCCGCATACTTAAGAGAGTCAACGTCGCGAAAGCTTGAAACAACAGCTTAATCCCCCCGGGGAGTTTTGTTCACGACGACGATAGCCTGCCTTAAGCACATCGAGCTTTTGCACACTCATCTATAAATATACGCTTGAGTATAAATTATAAACGTACACGGCGACAGTTTCACATATTTGGTTCGCTCTCCACGCCCTCCGAGCTTCTCCACTTCGCAGGGCGTGCAACGGAAACGTTAAAATTCAAGAATCACGAGGACTCGCATTAAAATCACTCGTACCAAAATTTTGCAGCGTATATCTCATTTTGAAATATTAGTAAGAATTGAGGAAGAAATATTTTCTGAATATCAACATCAAAATTCAAATGTTCCTTGCAGGTCCGTCTTTCTTTTAATATTGAAAAATGAACCTTCAAAATCGTTTTCTAATTCATATTTGTCTGCCCTTTTATGTTATTTTGCTTATATTATAATTATATACAATGCATTTAACCGTTTTATTCAATGTCGCAACTTGACGTTTCAATAATTTAATCAATAATGAAACATCGTTGTAGTGTCAACTTTGAGGAAAAATTAAGCTCTGATTTGCTCTTAGTTTTCGGTCGAGTTTCGTGCTGTTACGACTCCTGGCTCTTTTCCACAGTGCCTGGCGAGAACCCACCGGTACCCCTTTGCCGAGACTCAACCACTTGGGCGACCCTTCTCAACGTTTTTAGTAGCCATCAAAAACCAGCCCCGGTTTAATTATGAGGGTCGATGCAGGCTTTCGAGCCTCACGCTCTCTCTCATTTCACTGCATGTCTTTCTATTACATCAAAAAATGAAGAAAAAATCATCCATTAATGTTCCAAATAAACCAACTTTGAAAATGTACCGAATGGCACTGCTACATAACTACGAACTTTTAAATAACTAATACTAACTTTTCGAAAATTTTATGTCCTCTATATCCTACATTTTTAATATTCCAATTTTCAAGTTACTCTTCTTTGTACTTTTTTATTCAAAGTATTGAAATAAAACGAGATGAAGAGCAGCATTATTGAAGTTTTAATCTTTTCAGGCTTGGGCTCTTTTTCTTGGAGGAATATTAAAGTGTCATGAGAATTATGAATAGCGTAGATGCGAGAACGAAAATAGAGGAAAGTTCGGAAAGATTTGTATGGAGAGGAAAAGAGAGAGTATGTGAGAGAGATAGAGAGAGAATGGACTATGCGCATACTCGTTCTAAGCAACAAACGAAACACCAGTCATTCGTTAAAGTTTACCCTTAAATAGGAGAGTATATACTCCAGCAAGTTTGGGACGTATACTCTTCGTTCACGAAAATACTCGCCCGTGCAAGCTCCCGTGAGTTTGGGCAAGGACTTTGCATTTTTATCTCCCTTATTCCTTCCTCGCTTTAGAATAATTAATGCTACTGTTGCTTAATGATGAGAGTTTAAGCTTACCTCAATTTCACTGTTGCGAAATGAAATTTCCGTAAACTCGATGAAAATAACATTTTAATTTTACTCGTATCGTACTACGTTAAACTTTGACAAAACAAATATTAGAGATTCTAAATAAATAATGGAGCAGCTCTAAATTCTACTAAGGATAACACTTCAACATTTTATACTGAAAAAAGTAGTTTTGGGATTGAATATAAACATTTGAACTATTGTTTTAAAGAATACATATGTGAAAAATATATGTGTCAATTAGTTAGCAATTTAGAAGTGGAGAGTATTTAAATTATGTTTGGATTGAATTTTATTGGAATTTTTTTGAAAGGAAATGGATCAGTGTAAATATCAATCGCTTAAAGGGTTTTGCAAAAGTACTCGACCTTTGCTTCACCACCCACACTTCAGTCACTCTCAATGAACAAGAAGAGAGAGAAGAGAAAAAGTTCTAGAAGTAAACACGAGGCTCGAGGCGAGAGTGACGTACACCGACGTCAACGGGAGACAAACGAGTTGTCCAAACAAGACCATTTTACCGTGGATGATCGATCACTTTTGGCCAAACTGTCCAAGAGTTTCCAAGTACCATTGTTACAGGACAGAGACCACTGAAAATCCTCCGACAAGATACGTGACATTCGAAGCGATAAAAAGAATTAATCAAGCTAGGAAAAATTGTCAAACGGGATGAAATTCACGAAAAATCACCATTGACAGTTCATAAGAAAATTTTCTAAAAATTTAAGGAAAAAACGAAGACGAGGTCGAAATCATAATAAAATCAAGTTAACAAAATAAAACACATGAGATAAGAAACAAAATATTAAAAAAAACAGATTAAAAGTAAAAAATGTGAAAATTCAAACTAAGAAAAAATAATTAAAAGTCACGTTGGAAAATTAGATAACGACTAAATAAAGATAAAAATTAAAAATGTAAAAATTGTGTAGTAAATATGTAGTTAAAAACGATATAAAATAAAAAAAGTTTTAAAAGA
Source organism: Cremastinae sp. B BG-2022a (assembly GCA_030522605.1). Taxonomy (NCBI): domain Eukaryota; kingdom Metazoa; phylum Arthropoda; class Insecta; order Hymenoptera; family Ichneumonidae; species Cremastinae sp. B BG-2022a. The sequence goes on along the minus strand of JAPYYX010000526.1, from coordinate 41,627 downwards.
AATGTGAAATTTAAAAATATTTCGAGATACGAAAATTTGAAACAGAAAGCCTCGTACATATATTTCTATAGACATCGATTGAGTACTTTATCCATATTTTACCAATTTTCATGAAATTTCTGGTGGAATATTCCCTCATGACGGTGCTTTCTCCCTCGCAGGCTCTTTCTCTCTGTTTTCCCATCTTTTCTTCTCCCATCCACTTTTCTCAATGGCACACATGCACGCCGGCTCGAACAATTCGAGTCTGCAACTACTGATTTAACCGAGCGTTCCGCGAATAAAATATACACGTATAAGTGTGCGAAAAGATGGGAAAGAGGAGAGAAAAAAAGGGGGAAAGAAAAATCTGTGGGAGACTTCCGACCAGCGATTTACGGATTAATGCCGTTGAACCGTACCGAGATAAAGCTCCCGGGAAGAATATTCACGCAGTCACTAGAGCACCGATGAATGTAGCCGGAGAAAAATGTGAAAAAAAAGGAACGAAAGAAAAAGCCGTTAGCGAGAGCGCGGTTAACGCGAATAACATTGGAAATCCCGATGGGCAATTCGCGAGATATTCTTAACGCCTGAAAAATTAATCCTCCATTGTTTCACATGCCGATGTTAAAGTTAGCATTCCTTCTCTTTCTTTCGCATGCTTTTTTCATTCCGGAAAGGATTTTACAGTCACGACCAATTATAGCTTATCGAATTACAAGAAGAGTATCAGTGTTTCGACCACATTTTTTTTAATTTTCAATACCGAATTCATCTGCAATACATTTTTCTTTCATATCATATCGAAAAATTTGTTAATCAGAAATCTTTTTATCCATGCTACAACATGCTTTTGCAACAAACATTTTATTATTTTTCATAAAATAATGTATCCTTTAAATGCAAGAACTTTTTTTTCATACGTCCCCGATAATTAAACGGAAATATTTCAAAATTATCTACTCTCGAAATTAATATTTCATCGTATATAAACTCGGAAACAGTTTGAAGATAAACGAGGAATACGTTTTATGCACTTTCGTCTAATAAAATATAGAAAAAAGAGGCAAACGATTAAATTTTAATAAGAATGTACTTGAATTTATGTGAGAATGGTCTCGGTACTCACTTGAAAAGGAAAAAGTACAATTTTTAGTTGCACCTTGAGTCCTTTCTCCGCAATTATTGTCCAATGGCGCACGAGAGAAATGCTGACAACCACGTGTGCATTTCCACATACCGGGTGTCCCAACAATTTGTGTATAAATCGATAATCGAAATTTTTTAAAATTATATTGCAATTATGTGCATATCTTCAATAAAATACTCTCCCTAAAGTCTAAACAACTAAAATATTCCGAAAACTGAAAAAAATCTTGTGAGATTTAAAATATGTTCCGGCTCATATACTGAGTGTCTTTAAATCGAAAAATAAAAACATGCGAAGTTCATTTATCGAAATTTTTAATAGAATGATTTCGTTTCATGCAAAATTATTTTGTAACAATCAGTACTCAAAATTTTTGCTATGATTTTTTAAAAATTTCTTTCACAAAAAGCGATCAAATTATCGTTGCTCCACAATTTGTTGAATACGAATCTTCAAAATTTGTATGATGTACTGAACTTAAACATAGTTTTTTAAGACACCTGGTGCGAACGCATAAATATGTTTTAATAATAAATCGGGGGCCAACCAACCTATTTTTCGTCCTACTTTTCCGAGCGTGACAGTGGCTCGTCTGAGAATTTCGCGAAGCTCCTTTTATTTTTTTTCATTTTTTTTCTCCTCTTCCCTTTTCACGAAAGAAATCCCCGTCTTTCCTTCATCCTTTCTTTCGCCACGAAACGATCTTTGTGGTTAGCTGACACGAACGATCGTCGAGAAAAAAAGGAAAAGAAAAACGAGAAACATTTTTTTTCCTTATCCATTTTTTCCATCATTCTTTCCCATGTCTTCCCTTCTCAAATACTGGAAAAAATGTACGACGAACGATCCATGTTACAGGGAAAAAATAGAATTAATCGAAAAAATGACAAGACCATAAAATATTATCTATTCCTGCAGAAAATTTTCAATTAAATTGATTGTGAACTTTTTGATATCATTACTTTCTTTTTTCCTATTTCTTATAATCACGATTTCTCATGGATCATAATATTCAAAAATCAATAACAAATATTTCAATTCCTAACTTTTCCAAGTTTCCCTTATTTTACTGTGAATAAAATCTACTCAAGGTCGGAAGTAATAGAAGGAGGTGTATAAATTTACATGTATATGTATATTGTACCAGATATATGCATACAGAATACTGTATGTATTTATATATATACATTTCAAATCTAGTCATCGATACATATACATAGTTCATTTACATAACCTTATAATCCTACTTAGAGTTGTACAGACTAATATCCTCTCGTTCTCTTTCATCGCATTTTTTTCATTTTTTCTCTCTTATTCCCAGATCTAGCTCCACACTGATCTGAGTCCAGTGTGTGCGCATAGGCGATTCAATGTCGAAAAAATATTCATGACATTACCCAAATCAACTAAAATATTATCATTTTGTAACCTATTTAACTATTTTCACTGCGCGTTATATTTTAATGATAAAAATATATTTAAATTAAAAATTTTATATATTTAAACTAAAAATTCGATGCATAAGAAATGAGTTTTTAAATTCCAAATAGAATCTGATTTGCATTGTATTTGTTCGATTTCCAGAAAGTGACAAAATTTTTTAAAACTAGTCGGTGACTTGTCGTTGACGGACGCTTATATATTACATTTTGTTATACCATAAACCTGCTGTATTTCATAATATAATACTTGTTCAGCGTGGGAGAAATGCCCACGAGTGTAAGAAAAGAATACGCAACTGGCGACGAAATCCTGAACGAAAATATCCTTTTACACCTTCTCACTTTTTGTTCTTCCAGTCTCTCATAAAATGTTTTATTTTGGTAGCTGTTAGATCCTGGTAGAAATTCCGATAGGCAGACCCAAAATTTGCATTAACAACACTCTGTTCCATAATGGTTCGAAAAAACTTCGAATACTTGTCACTTTTTCCAGTTGACAATAAAAGTGTTTCAAAAATAGCCAAAGAGGATAAAAATAATAAAATGATAGAGGGAAAAGAATACTTGGGTAAAAAACAACACATATTATTTACAAAAAATTATTTTATGCACCAAAAGGCATGTGTCATTATAAAACGCAATTGCATACATTAACGCCGATAGTACACGCAATATATTTACAGTCGTTAAATATATAATATAAATATAAATATGGAGTTACAAAATTCATGTGTCGAACAATTTCTTCTCTCTTCGCGTTGTACTACGCATCTGTACATACAAACACATTTGGACGCAGGTGTAGACGCAGTTGATGTCATTATGTATCCGGGACGAGATTGAGTCCGTTCGAGACGAATATAAACGCTCTGCTCAGCGAGAAATTTTCTCAGTAGGGCGATCTGAATCGAGGGGAAAAAGGAAAAAAATCATATCGCATTTCCACGAGGGGTTGAAGATACCCTACTTTCAGTACGTACACAGCAAAAAATGCGTAATAAATTAAATTCATGTATAAGAAAGCATGGACGAGCTTGAGAAACGAATAAAATTGGATCCTATATACGAAGAGAGAAAGAAATAAGTGGAAATGAGATTTCGGGGTAGTTTTTTTATGGCTTCGTTGTCCTGTCATTTTCGCAACAATTTGTTTTCTCTTCAGTGTGACTTGTTCACATTTTGTTCGTATAATACATAAATTTATAAAAAAATGATTTCTCATCGACTTGGAAACATCTTCACATATAAGCCAATGGAATTTCTTCTTAAAATAATTTGTACAGTGACAATATATAATTTCACATAAAATTATAAATCTCTGTTCGTTAATTAAATTGAAAAAATTACCAGATTTAAAAAACATTATTCATTTTGTGGTCAATATTGGATGGTTCGAAATGACCTTGTTTGCCCATTTTTGCGCTATTTTCATTCTCGTTCTTTTCGTGCGAGTCACTAACTTCGGCGCGTGCTCGCAGCGATTGTCAAGCGTAGATAACGTCCTGACGTCAATTAATCTGTGCATCGAGCCATGTGGGATTGCACTTTTCTCGATGGTGAAAGATAAATGAGATGTTTTGGTGAGGCAAAGATCGTGACAAATTGAGAAAGGAAGAAAAACGGCACGAAAAAAGTAGCAAAAAGATAAAGAAAAGATAAATAGAAAAACAAACACTGAGACAAAAAAGAGAAACAAAGAAGCAAGACGGAGAAGGAGTTTTAAACTATCGAGGTGTGCCTTGAACTTTCACCTCGTCTTTTTCCCCAAACACCTGTCTCTTTCTCTATTGCAAAAATGTCGCATTTCCTTCCATGTTCGTCTCTCCCTCTTACTACTATTCCTTAAACTAACGAGTGCAAATCCTGAGGAATCTGCACTTGAGCTCGGTTACTCTCGTCAGAGAATCGTAACGAGTCTCACGAATCACACACACACACGTAAAAAAGCACACGCACACTAGTAAAATTGCATGCATGCTTGTTCCTTTTCCATTAGCCTGGTAACCCGCGAATCAGAGGGAAAAAAAACGAAAAGAAGAGATTTTACACCGCGGCGACCTATTGACCCAAATGAGCATTTGCTTCGACGCGTGACTCTTGAAAGATCGCGAATTTAGTCGCGTGTATCTCGGGATGCTCTTATTTTTTTCCAAAGATATACATCAACTTGTTATTTTTTTTAATTTCTGCTCAATAACAAGACGAGTTTTGAACATTTTACTTATGTTGATTTAGTTGTTGACTCAACCAGGATTAACTCGCCTCAGGCCCATTCCTATATGGCAACGATTTCTATTTTTCTTTTTTAATCGATTCTTTTCGAAAAAATTGCTTCGAGCATTTTGACCATCAGGAATCCTCTCGATAAAATCGAGCGACTTTCTCTCTATTTAACGGGCGTATGGGTTTGTATAGACATCGATGATATTGTGTGAACGGACAACTCCGAAGCACAGGTAGGAAAGGATTTTGATCGCAAGATCATGGCCTCTCTCTCCTTTTGCCCTCCTTTCTCACCTTTCGATAGCGCACGTGCAATCCCACGAGAGGATTCGGATCCTTGACAGGCAAATATCTTCAGAACTTTCGTCGACCCGAGAGAATTTGGTAGCAAGGAACTTTCTTCGAATGCCTCGCTCTGCACACAACTAGCAATGAAGGAAACTACTATACAGAATACTCCACCAGCTCGTTAAATTCGCAATTATGCAAAAGCCCAAGGACGGTTCGAAACGTGTGTCAGTTTTTGAAAATATATCTCGCGTAGAATGTTCTATACATTTTTTGCATTGGTTGAACAAAATAAAGAAAAAACTCGAGTACATGTAAAAAATAATTTATTCAAAAATATATGTAAAAAAACACTTAATATCCTACTGAGGTGAAAAGTACAACGAGCAATTTTTGTAAAAAAATTTCGACTTTTCGATAAGAGTACAAACTTTTCTCCACTTTTCGACTGGATGAAAGGTGGTGAAAATTTGTTGATGAGTTCTCCGTGCACGTAAGCGACGCATCTTTAAAAAAGTAATAAATAAAAAAATTGATGTCAGGAAGCGCAAGTCGATGCGAGTTCGCACGACTCTCCGTGCGGGAGTCGCAGGTCGAAAGTAAGTCACGTGAAGAAGAGAGACGCAAACGTGCACGGTAACAACAGAGAAAAGAGAGGAGGGCGCTACAGCAGCAGGATATTCAAGATAGGAGAGCCGGTGCGATGGTGAAAGTGGATGATATCGCTCATTGAGCCGGCGGCTCCGAAGCGCAGGCACTCGTTCCCGTTCTCTGAGTACGCTTCCGCTGACGCAAGGGACAACGCACACAAAAAGCCAGAGATTCGAACGATCACAACTTGTTCGGCCAGTTTACGCGTAGGTGAATGCGCACGTGACTTTTGACGTATGAAATTCTCTCTCTCTCTCTCGTTAATCTCGTCTTCGTTCCGGCTTCATCAGAGCACTTCGCGCATAGTCATTCCATTAGCGTTCAAAGGGGCTTCCGCCATACTTGTTTTCGTGCTTTCTTTTTATTGCCAGTTTTCTCCTCTCGATGATCAAGTTAGCCCAGTTAAACATAGGTAACCTTTTACGCAGCGTTACGATTGTTGAACATCGTCGTGAGAACGTTCTCTTATCACCGATCCAATCTCGACAATCGACCCTCTCTCTTTTCCTCGTTCATAAATCGTTCCTTTATTCTACACTTATGAATAATGACAGGAAAGCCTTCTCACGACTTTTCGGGTAATAGATTCTCTCCGTTTTCTACATTTTGAAGGGTTTCTTACGATGACTCGTTCTTCTTGGCTTCGTTATCGTTTTTACTGCTAACATCGTCGTTTAGCGCGGCTTGAGCTTCGCTCTTCGACGTCGACCTTACGTTCTTTCTTGACTCCTCGTAGCCGTTGTTGTTGTAGAAGAGAGCGACCTGGTCGTCACTCAGAGGCTTTGGTTGGCTTGACAGAACCTGTTGGACAACTTCATTATGACTGCCTGCAAGGTCTGCCAACTGATGTTGCCCGTTCAAGTGTCCATCGTCCCAAACTTCTTGTAACTGTTGTGGCTGCGGCAGGCCTTGAATTTGAAGAGGACCTTCGTTTGGAGTTTCGATTGCCGCGAGAATGTCTTGAAGAAGTCCATTGGACAGCACCTGATCGTGTCTAATGCTTCCGTCAGAATTCTCTGTACCAAGACTACCGTCAGCAGATTGAATCTGCAGAGTGTAAGTTCCCTTAGATCCCTGAATCTGGAATCCATCGGCACCTTCAGCTTTCAGAGCTAACGACAAAGCTTCATTTCCGTCCTGATGAATGTCCTGATAACTATTAGCTTCTTGACTAAGCTCGTTCGAGGCAAAATTCTTTCCTTGACCGTAACCCTGAGCAGTGAGAGCTGCTGTGACGGCTGCCGAGGATGACTCGGAGAAAGTTTCCCCCGGAGCGTAATTTTGATTATGCTCGAGAGACTGCTGACCAATTTCCTCGTGAGAGAAACTGGAAGAGATTGAATTCGCACGAACATCGTTCGTTGTCAACGCCGCTCCGGTTTGATCCGAATCGCCACCGAAATTTATGGGGTTACCGTAACTATCTTTGAGTTCACCGGGTTGTCTCTCATGACTCTCCAGATCGAGTTCATTAATTAGGGGTGGTTGGTAGCTGGTAAATGAAGTTTGGAGATTGCTTTGATGACTCGCTGATCCAGAAGACTGGCCTGAATGAGAGAAACTCTGATGCTGAACCAAGTTAGGACGTCCAACGTCTTCGCCGAAATTGTATTGGCCAGCGAGTTGTGTTCCAGAGTTTTGGAAACCGCAGTTATGACCACTGGAAATACCTCCGCTTATCGGAGTTCCGTACGTAGCGGTTAGACCGTTGCTAGCAATGTTGTTGTAAAGATTTCCTTGCGAACCAAAGTTTCCAAAACTCGTCGATATGAAAGAAGCTGCGGGACCGAAATTTGGCGCACCATACTTCAAAACAGGAGCCGGAGTATTGAAATCGTTAAAAGACAGAGGCGTTCCGTAATTAACATTTGGAGCTGCTATAGGAGAAGTTGAGAAAAAGGAATTTGCTGACCCAAAGGCATTGGAAAAACTGGATGATGGCGGGGATTTGAATGAATGTGGCACACCTCTGGAAGGCAATTGCTGTTCAATGGGTGCTCCATAATTAGTCGAAGGCTTAGGAGGAAGATAACGATTAATATTAGCCAAGAGATTCGATGGTACTTGCTCCCGGAATTTAATAGGAGCTCGCGTTCTGGGAGGAATCAAATTGTTTGTCAATGATGGAGGCCCAAACCGTGGAGGACCATGATGCCTGTTATGGTGATGGGAACTTCCAGAGTGATGTTTATTGAAGCTTGAAGAGCCAAAGAGATTGAAATTGGACTGCCAAGGTGCGCGAGGACTCTGAGAAGTAGGATAGCGTCCCGTAGGAGAGAAGGACGAAGCGGGTGGTGCACCATATGAATCACTGGGTGGTGGCGGCGGCGGTGGCAGTGAAAGACCAGAACTTCCATGATCGGAGCCTCCGAAAGAAGTACCCGAGAAAGAGAAGCCTATCGATGATCCATGGAGAGGCAGCTGCTGAATGGTCAGATCACTGCTGCCAGAGTGAGCATGTGATTCTTGTCCGATTGCAGGCGTACCGTAAGTCTCAAGATTTGGTAGAGAAAGTGATGTCCCAACATGACCATGGAAGGAACTTGAACTTGAGGATGATGTTGAACCTCCGAAAGAAGTTTCTTCATGATGAGAAAGTCCGTGTAAGCCATCAAGATCACTGCTTACAGGCAATTCGAAATTCGGAGCCTGCAGACCTCCAATGGAATGATCAAAGCTTTCGGAATTACCATGTTGATGTTCTTGGTGACCTGGTATACTCTTAGCAGGTCCCTGATTATTGTGGAATGGTTCGGATTGTGGCAACGGAGGTGGAGGAAGACCATGAGAACTGGAAGACTGAACTGAAGACTGAAGATGTTGAGCTTCCTGATTATGAATCGGCGCACCGTAGGAATCGCTGGGTACATTTTTATTTGGCGTTTCGATAATTATACTCGAAGAATGACTGCCTGTTGAATGATTTATCGAAGAATCGGATGAACCATGAGAAAGTCCACTTCCGGCCGATTGATGATCAAAAGAGGATGGTACGCCGTATGTATTTTCGGGTTGCTGATTTTTTGGAGCACCAACAAGTCCGGCGATCGGTTGCCATCCATCGTATTTTATGTCTGGAGGAGTTGGTGGTGCTGGAACTCCTGGGGGAGGTGCTGGTGGAGGTGCGCCATACAAGTCCGGAACAAGTTGACTCGGTCCATGCTGGATCGGCGGAGGAGGTAAGAAATCCTTTTCAATCAACGAATCAAAAGGCAGAGCCGGTCCTTTGTTAGGTGGTCCATAATGTTCCACTGAAATGGGAATTGGAGGACCATGTCCAGGCTTGTGACCTCCAAATCGAGAACCTTGACCCAAAAACTTAGGTGGCTGGCCAAACTGAGGTCTTTGTGATCCAAATCCCGACGGAGGTGAACCAAAATGCAATTTTGGTGGTCCAAAATTGGGTTTAGGCCCAAAACTAGAAGGCGGAGGTCCAAACGGTTTTGGTACACCATAATGAGGTTTGGGCTTTCTTGGAGGTCCATAAGAGTTCGGTGGAGGGGGAGGTAGTTCTGGTGGCGGTGGAGGATGAACCTGAACAGGTCCTTGATGTCCAGTTAGCTCTGGAGGACCATAAACAGGTGCAGGGCCGCTAAAACCTCCTCCATTTGGTGGACCATAGTCTGTCGACGGTGGCGCACCGTAAACTTCGCTTATCACTCTGTCTTCCGCTACGACCTCATCCTTTATCTCTATAGCGTCTTTGTTGGGTGTCGCCTGCACGTTGGACTTGTTGATGACTGCGAGAGCCTCTCTCCCGATCAGCAGAACGCATAGTAGCGTCGATGCAATCTAAAACCAATAAAAAAACATTGTACATTAACTGGACATCCCTCAACGCCTCCGTGTTCAAAACCCTTCACTTTCTATTTTTTTGCTTTCATTCCTCTTTTTTCTCTCTACGGTTTCGTTATCTACATTGCATTCGCGATTGCGTAGCGTCCGTAGGCAAGAAGTGAGAGTAATCATGATGCAATGAATTTTAATGGACGATGAGCCAGATATATCTCTCTGGCTCATCGCGATATCGTAGCTAGAAAATAAGCGAATGCTACGCTACCCGCTGAGTTGATCTGAAGATTGAAATTCGGATCGTTTAGGAAAAGCGAAAGGCTCGTGATGATTTATAGTATTTCGTAGAGTAAGTTCACATTCCAATATTTTTATACTCATCTTTTTCTAAATTCCCTCGAACATATGATGTTCTATAAATTATTCATAGCAAACCTGATTACATGCCCGTACAAATTATGAATCTCCCCTCGTAAATTTGATAGCTTGACGGAAGTCTACGACTTTTGTATTGATAATTTTCATTTATTCAATGAACTTTTCTCTGAACTTTTTAACACGTTAAATTATGACCACGATGAACTTTTACCTATGTTTTTCTTGAACTTTAAATATCCTATATTTCATTCTCATTTTGATACTTTACCACATTTCTCATTTCTCTTTTTGTAATTTCCTTAATTCTATTCGCTCCAACAGGAGGGAACATGAGAACAAACTCATAAAAAATATTCTAAGTATGAAATAACGATTCAACGAATCTGAACATGATTATGTCTAAGGTGTGAGCTCGTGTTCGCATGTCTGCAAATCATCGTCAGAAGTGGGAGGCTCACGCTCGAGATACGTTGAATCTTGCAGTGCGAGAAAAAGTGAAGAGGTGATTTGCGTGGGAGCATATTGTTCGACAGATCGTTGCAGAGACCGTGGGACAACGTCAAGTCTTTTCAAATCAAAAATTGCACCTGAAGTCAAGATTTGACGTTAAATTTGCACTCAGAGATTCCAAGAATTATATAAAACCCGGCGCAGGCTCGCACGCACGGGATAAATCGCTTGATACGCTTTTCTACCGAGATAAAAGCGAGACCGATGCGTTACAGCTCAGTCCAAGTTTCGTAACGCGTACGTGCTGCTCCCACCGCCTAACACTCGCCATTACACTCCGCTAAATCAAGGATGCCGCGAGAAGACATACACGAAACCAAAATAATCTTCATCTCCAATGTCATCAAAATTTTGTCTGATTTTTTTTTCTTATCTCAATGCAAAATAAAAAACGTGTTCGGAACAAATCAATTTCAACATTTTTTCGTAAAAGTTACTTATTCAATGAATACAAATTTTGTATGGCTTTCGTATATACAAAAATGTGCTCGTTGAAAATAATATAAATGAATAACCATCTGAATCTGGCGTCATAATTGAAATATTTTTTTCACTGCATCAGAAAAAATAGCTGTGTATATAGCCAGAAGAATATCAGCTTATTGGAAAATCAAGCTTGAGGTATGTGTGCGAGATCATCGCGTGCACGAGCGCGAGAACGTTCGTCGGCGAAATCGAGAATAAGAAGAGGTCTTTCGCGCAGGTCACGAGGTACGGAGAAAAGTCTCGAGAAATCTCTTTATTTCTTTTGTTCCAGTTGGTAAAGGTTGCGTTCGAGTAAGGAAGAGAAGTTGGAAAATTTGACCCACATATTTCTCTATATAATATCAATTTTGAAGAATTTCATTACGATTCTTTCTGCGTTGAATGTCAAAAATCTTTTTACTCTATGCTAAGTCACTGCAAATTTTTCCAATGCATATATTAGTCGTCGACATAAAAATCAACATTTTATTATTGATTTATGTAAAATGATATTAAAGTAGTATAAACATGTCAAATTAAAAATTATGATTAAAAAACACACGGAGTTTCTTAACTTGACTACGCTCTTTATTGCCAAAAAAAGTTGATAACTAGTTTGTTTAGTCTGAACAAAGAAATAATTTGTCTCAATATAGGTTTAATCGAAAAATGAAATGAAAAATATTTGAGCTTGTAATTGGAATGTCATGTAGAAAGGTTCATCGAAGATGCAGTGACCCGTCTGGGGGTTCGAACAAGACGGTAGCTTCGTGAATAAAACGCACGCGATAAGGCGAGGGGCCAAAGTAGCACGATGGCCGAGATGCAAGGCCAACACACTATAATAAAAACCCGTAAGGTACTTTCTCCGACGAGACGAAGAGAGTTAAAAGTTTGATGACGAGCATTTGCGAGAAAGGTTCGCCGCAAGAGAAAGAAAGAAGAGGCGTCGACCGAGCATTTGCGAATCGTTTTCAACTTTGGGTGCCTCTTACTTCGTGTTTTCATCTCAATAATTTAAATGAAAGAAATCAGGATAAGTGGAGTATTCAATTAAAAAGGTAAAACCGATTGAGCACTCAGAAAAATTTTAAAAAATTGTAAAAACACAAAAAAATATTGATAACATTCATGTCTAAAAAAATCAAAATCGAACAGAATGCCCGTCACGTGCCCGTCTTATATTCGAATACCTTGTATACAGCGATTTTATTAACAATCGATTTTATTAGATTTAGAGCGATCGTAAAAACAAATTTCTCGATAATTCTCGGGCTGCCAATCTCTGCGTGGTCATTCCGTTTGAAGAAATTTTTTAAAATCCGACCGCCCACGTGGGATTAACAATGTTTTGTTGTTTTTCTTTTTCGTTCCAGTTTTTGTTCCAATTTACTTTATTATTTGGCAAATTCTTTTTTTTTACTCATATCTCTCTAGTGTACCTAACATTTTATTCGTTCGATTTTTTTTCCTTATGCGATTAAAAGGAGAGCAACCGTGTAGAAAATTACAAACGATATCAGAGTGGGCTCTTCATTAATTTTGATGAGATTCGTTGTTCGATGAACCATTAACGGAAAAATTCATTTATCAAATATGATTGACCTCTCAGCTGTCACTACTTTTACTCTCTCCATTTTATTTTCCCCGCACCATCATTTTTTATTACCAAAAAAATTGACTTGGATTACGTTTGTTCGATTCATAACTCCTCGTTCATTACTTTCATTTACTTTGTTAAGATTAAATAGTATTGTTCGTAAACAGTGAAGGAGAAAGAAAACAAAACGGAAGCCGAAATCGTGGAAAGATCGATCGCAGTCGATTGAACCAGGACAAGAGTCGTGGACTATCGGCGTTCGAGGAAAGGGCCAGGAAGGTGGAAAGATTGGAAGGAGAAGACACGTACGAACCGAGTAATCCGAGTACACTCGGTCGTTAGGTCGACCAAAAATGCCATTAGTTCCTGTGGAAATTCTTCTTCCCTTCACGATTTTCAGACTGCACCTTTTGTACCTTTCTTTCAAATTTTTTTCTTTTTCCTCGTCGACGATACATGTTCCCTTATTTTCAGCTGAAGTTGTACTTTCTGCAAGTCTTCGGCTCTCTTTTTCCTCAATACCAAAGCGAAGAAGCTTTTCGTCTGATCGACATAGTCTCTAACCACTGTGACATTTTTTTTCTTCTGCAATTTTTTTCTACCGAGAAAAAAACACGTTCCCGTAATTGCTTGCTAGGAATTGAATAGACCTTTTTCTCGGGAAATGAAGATTCTGAAGTTTGTGCTAAGGGAATTTCATGCCAAATGAAGTCTTTGCATAGAATATTTTCACTTTTCCAGAATTTAATGTAGCAATTACTTACTGATTATTTTCGTATAATTTTTTTAAATTTTCAATGTGTCATGGTTGAAAAAAAAGAAAAAACTAATCGACTTTTTTAGAGTTCGACTGAAAAAATCGTTTCAGAGAGAATATGAAGAAATTCTAAAATTCCCCAAGGTTATGTCGAACTTTACAGAAAAAATTCAGAAACCAGATTAGAGAACGGAAGAGCGACGGTGGGCAATCGATTTTAATGTGGGTTCGCTTGTACATGCGAATGTGCGTAAAATCGACCAATTCTTTCGCCCGCACTCTGTAAATTTTCATGAGCAACGCGTGTTCGTTTCTCGTATCGGTTTCGACGCGTCTCGCGTGCTTTGTAGTTGTAAATGCCCAGAAGGCCGGTACTTGCAACGTGGGCATTTTTCTCTCTTTTTTTCTATTTTTCCCTTTCTAGTTTTTTCTCCTTCTTTTTCCTCTAATTGGTCTCTCTCTCTCTCTCTCGCAACTCTTCTGTGTGGTCTGTCGTGCGTATATGGAGTGTTACACTGGGTCTCTGGGTTATTGGATAGTCAATACTCGTAGGCGTTCGGGGCCAACGACGGTCAGCGTTAAATTTACCTCTTTTCCTTTCGGAAAATTGTGCGTTCTGCAATCTCGAGGAATTAGTTTTTTTCCAATCTTTTTTAAATCTGATCCATAATTCTTGAACACTTTGATGATTCACTTTTCGATCGTATCGTTATCAATTGCTTATTATTTTTTTGTAACTTTGTTGAGAAATTACTGCGTTCTCCCTTTCTTTATCAATCCGGAAAATCATAAATTTCCGTCTGCTTTTAGAATCATTGTGCTTGAAAAATTTTTAGAATATGATTAATCTTTTTTGCAAAATATACATTTTCAACTTGATTTATTCTCACAAGTGCAGGTGTAATAAAAGTTTGCAAATAACATAAAAAATATAAATGAAATGTCACGAGATAGTTAAAAAATGATGAGTAATTTTTTAATTTTTGGTATCTGGAAAATTTTAACACAAAAACTTATCAAGATTGATTTTACGTTTTTCGCGTATACATATAGAGACTTCACCGATAAGCAAAAAATAGTGAATAAATATTTCAATCGGGAATCGAAGTAGTTTTTAAAATTCGAAAAACTCGTTTAACTCTTACGGAATCGATGTTTCAATAGCTGCACAATATCAGAGTGAAAAACAATGTGAACGAGCAAGTAACAAAAATGCGGGTGAGTTTCCAGATAAATGCCTTTTAACGTTATATTTATATCGTGGGAATGTGGATTCGATATTTATTAAAAGGCAGTTCGCGAGTTTCCGCATCGAGTTGTCGTACCCGTTGATGTCCGTTTCCGCCTTGGCGATCTTACTTCTATCTCTCTCTTGCTCTTTTTTCCGGCATCGCGAGCCTCGCACTTCGACTTTCCCATTCGAATCACGCGGCTCCTGTCGACGATCCACGCAACCACATCGCGATAAAGACACGCCAAAGAAAGACGATGAGATATTCTCTCCTCCTTCCTCTCGCTGAAAATCCCCGCCCGGAATTTCTCGACTCTCGATTTCAGAACTAGAGGATACGCTCGACGCCTTTTTTCACGATAAATATCGCCATGAATAATCCGGAGATTATCGTAAACGTCTGAACATCGCTCACGCTTACCGAGCGTGAACCTCACATTTGTTTACGCTTATATTTAATTAAAATGTACAAAATAACGGACTCTCCTTCCTCTCCTTTGTACTCTCTTTGTTTTTGATAAATGCTCTTTTTCCCTTTTCTCAATTGAGGAAATGATCTAGAATTTATTTTCATTTCATTATTGTACATTTTTATAGAGCCGAAACAAAAGTTTACCTATATCCAAAAAATTTCTCCCCTTCATTTTTTTCGTATATAAGATATATTTTTACTACCAATTTCTTCTCGAATATAATACTTTTTATTTCAAATTGAAGGAACGACCGCAAATTATTGTTATTATTATTTTGCAAGAGAACGCTCAAAAGTTTTCGAAATGTGTAATTTTTTCCATGATTATTTCCTGTATTTTCCTCCGGACGTAAAGAATAATTTAGTTTGAAAGTGTCTTCGGGAAAATGATTCTTTTATAGCTTTTCGTTTGAACGTTTCTGATTCACAGTGGTGATTTCGCGGAAGTGTCTTCGTTTCTTTATATTTTTTCATCTCGTGTGTGTACGTGTGTGGGTGTAATTTTTTCCAACCGTAGACGAAAAAAGAAATTGAGAAAGAAACCCGATACTCTTTATTTCGTTTGCGAATTCTCTAAAGTTAAAATGGCTCGTGGAGCTCACGACGAGATGAGGATCCGAGATAACCGCGAGGAGTTTCGGATACCGTAGGAAAGGAAACTCACAACCGGACTTGCGTGTAATACCTAAATATGAGGACTTCCAAACCAAATATTGGACATTTTATTTGAAAAATAATATATTTGAAAATTTCATGGCAATAAATAACAAAAATTATTCACTGCCCGCGAAAAAATATTGTTAACAATTTTTTCGTCTGGCTTATTTTTTACTTTTAAATTGAAACTGTAAAAAACTTTTTATCAATTTTCCTTCGTTGCTTCGTAAAATATTTTTCGATTAATCGTAATGCTAAGGATGCTAGTGAATTTAATTTTAACACTGGTAATTTTTTTCTTACAACTCTTATTTGAAAGATTACGCGATAAACGATTTTTTTCTGTGAACATAAGTATTCTTTTTACACATTCGATATTTAAGTACCGGTAAAAGTAAAATGGTCTTTCAAGAGGGCCTTAATTCACAATTTTTTGTCACAATTTTTTATCGTGATTCGATGTTAAAATTCCTGCCTCAAAGGAAGAGGGGTAAAGATGTAATCCGACCCAAGTTTTTTTAACTCCTGGTTGAAGAGGACAGCCATTGGTGAAACCGGAAATATCGTTTTCTCTCAAAAACGAAGATTCGTTGGTAAGGAAGTGATCAGAAAAAAGCCGAATTTTAAACTTTCTCTCTCATCATTACATCGAATCGAAAGAGCTCAACAAAAAATGTATCTTTTTATTAACGGCGAGAATCACGTCCGTTTTCACGGAGATAATATCGCGCGAGAGAAGTAAATCCAGGAAAAGAACAGAAAAACGGACGGATAAGAAAATCACTGACGAAAATGGAAGCTAAAAATATATTTTTAGCATTGTTGCTAATTTTTTCACTTCTAACAGACAAGTAAAATGCACTCCAAAAATGGACAATAATATGAGCGTTGAAGGAAATAAAAATCTATTTTTAAGTTTGGAGAAACAAAATTAAATAAGTGCCATATTAAAAATGGAAAAACATAAGAAAATGTTTAAAGATCGTCGAACCTAAAACATGTAATTTTGTTGCACATTTTTTTCCGATTTTTAGCGAATAAGTATTATCCGTAGGACGAAAAATGGGCCAGGCCAATGTCGAGGTCCGATAGGAAAGAACCTGGCAATTACTTAATCTCTCGGTTAGAATCGTCGTCGTGGTCGTAGCTGGCTCTCGTACCGAAATTGTCGGTAATGCACGCCACACGTACTCGTTACCATGACGCCGACGGCGAGTCCCTTATTAGCCGCGAGATTTATTCTTTCGCTCTGTATAACTGGCGAAAAACTCGCGGTAACAACGATGCGGAGTTATTTCAAATTAGTCGCTCGTTTATTACAGCCGGTTACGTCGAAAATACGTCATCAACGAAGGATCTCGTCCCCCGAGTATAATCGACCCGTGTTACATATTTTTTTCGGTCGCGTTTTACATTTTTCATTCCTTTTTCCTAACGAAACACGAAGAGCCTTTCGCAAATCCTCGATCCTTTTTTTCTCGATTGATAAAAACGTCCTTGTAACAATTTTCTAAAACGTTCACTCGCGGAATTCCGTGCTCTCTTTTTCTTGCCGTTTTATAATCATCGGTCGTGCGGTATTAGCGTCGATTCTCAGTTTTTTCTCGATACGAGTATTATTTAAACTTCACACCAATTTTTTTTTGTTCACCACCTACCTTAAAATTAGCCATGGCACTTGAAGCTCGTTTCTACTTTTTTCCCCAACACTGCACAATTTATCGAAAAAAAGCAATTTCGAAAAAATTAAAATTTACAGTCTGGAGTTATCTTCGACAATTTGAAATGTCACTTCTGAGAGCCGATTTATTTTTCTTATTCCCGATCGAAAAAACAATAAATCGAAATAATAATGAAAAAAAAAGAATTACGTCTCGTTCACCATCGCGACACTTTTCTCCGTTGTTTTTTTCACGAACTTCACGCAAATCTCAATCGTTTCCGGCGCGAGCGCGCGCCTTTCTCAGACACTCGCAAAGAGTCACTCAAAAAATGTCGAACCTCGTGATCGCTTGCCGCTTTTATAGACTCGTCGGCATGAGTTCTCGGATAAGAGACCAGACCACGCGCTTCTTTCTCTCCTTGTTTCCCCGGTTAAAATCGGGGGATCCGTTGGAGAAAGAGTCAGAGATTTGTCGAAGCGCGAGAAAGAGTGAGAGAAAAAAAGAAGAGGGAGAAAAAGGGAGAGAGAGAGAGAAAGACAAGAGGCGGAGGAGAGAGAGAAAAAGCGAAGACAAAACGCTCCCGACGTAAAAAGCAGACGAGGCCCGTAAAGAAAGAGAAAGGAGTGGGGAGGACATTTTTCCTGGAGGGGAGATTCCGGCCTTACACGCACGGGACTTGAAAAAATTCTCTCCGATGGAGAAAGTAGGCTGCTGCGGCGAATCCTCACTCGAACGAGCCACCGAAGATGGCCTCACTTCCGCTTCGACAGGCTCGAGAATAATTAATCGTCACTACCTCCTTATTCCTCTACTTAACTCTTATATTCTCCTTTTTTCGGAGCACTTGACTCTTGGAAATTTACATAAACACGTAGGTGCAGTTACACTTGACTTTGAAAAAAGAAAGAGGAAAAATACGTGAAGGAAAAAAAAATTGGAGTTTTTTCCTCTAATTTATTTTCATCATATTCTATAATTTGCCTCTCAATTTGAATCCCGAAGATTCCTATCTACGCTCTCTGACTCAAATTACGAAAAGAAAGAAATGGGATTGAGTTAGGATCGGGTTATACTCTCGTAATGTTGCTTCGAGATGTATCGCAACAGAATTGAAAATGCATTAATGATTTTTCTCGAGACATCAATATTTATGGAGCGAAGAAAACTGACGGGACGATCCACCGAATGCTTTTGAATCTCTTTGAATTTTATTAGGAGTTTTACGGGGTTTCACGTTCCGGACATTCCTTTTACTCTTTCACTTTTAATGAA
This sequence comes from Cremastinae sp. B BG-2022a, assembly GCA_030522605.1. NCBI lineage: Eukaryota > Metazoa > Arthropoda > Insecta > Hymenoptera > Ichneumonidae > Cremastinae sp. B BG-2022a. The sequence continues at coordinate 23,093 of JAPYYX010000526.1, read as the reverse complement.
AATAAATAATAAATCGGCGGTCATTCGAATCAACGAAACAGAGAGAACTTTTTATTTAAATAAAATTTAATTTAAAAATCTTTACGACTGAAAATCAAGGGGAACCGATATCAAAATCTCGAAAGTCGTGCGTTTTGATGAACTTGATTATTCGATTTTATGTAACTTCAATTTACCATTTGGTAAATCGATTCTGTTTCGCAAATCGAATTCTCGTCCGGAAAAAAAAATCAAAATTCGATCTTTGCTGATTATGTCTATTCCTCGTTCCTCACACGAGAGGCATTTTTAAAGAATCTCGTGTGACATAACCAAAAAATCGAGTGATTTCAGTCGTGAACTGAAAAGCATAATTTAAAATATAGCGTAATAATCGATCTCACCCACTCCCCCAAAATAATCGCATAAATTAAAAGAAAGTTATTTCAACCGAAAAAATGATTGCACAATCATTGGAACTTTTAAAAATTACATTCTAATCACTTGAAACTATCTGACTCGAATACGTCATATCTCTTTCATTTTCGTACCGATTATCCAATAATATTGATTTATTGTTCACGTGCAAAACTTTCGAATATCTAAAGATACATTTTTTGCGTAATGAATAATCGTTTTTGGTGTAAATGGAGCATGTACATTCACTACAAAAATTGAATTAAAAATTTTTTTTTGCTAATTACCAATTGTTATATTTTCAAAATTTTCAACAATCATTTTTTTCTTTGAATATGCATCAGAATTTATCGAATAAGATTATAGAAAATCGTCGTTAAAATTAAGCCGTTTACATTCTAAACTTTTTGAGCACTTTTTATTTTTTGTGTCGTAACCACGAGACCAGAATTATACGAAAAGTTCGATTTACATTCGAAGATTTCAAATACGAAATTATTCAATATTTCAGTAACCCCACTGTATTAATTAAAATTATAAAAAATCGATAAAATGAGGTCAATAATGTCTATAAGTTTTGTCCCTATCGACGAAAACCACAAATCGTACCGCCAATTAAACATTCTGAACATCCTTTTCGCCAAATTACATTTTTTCAATTAATTTATTATTTAAAATAAGAAAAACGAATAACAAGCAAGGTCGTTCATTTCCGAGTGTTGTGTCCAGCAAATGCAAACCGCAAATCCTACCGATCGTCGAATATCCTCGACATGATTTTAGGATGAAGTGTAAAAGCAACGAACCAAACTAGATGAGAACTGTGTATGCATATGAAATGCAGTGGAATTTGGTGGACGTCCAATGAAAGTGGTTCTGTCTCCACAGTGTTCTTGTCCATTAAAGCCGCGTCAATAATTCAGTGCTTAAAGCTCAGTCCGCGAAGTTCTCTTTGCCTCTTGGTTGTGCATAAAATGCATCATTTTCAAGCAGATGTCAACAGCACGAAGAAACTTCATTTTCATTTCATCAATTATATAATATAAATTGTGGTGACAAAAGTTTTCGTATTTCACGTCACTATTATTCGTATTATTCATATATTATATTAATCGATGAAAACGCATCAAGAAAACGTAAAAATGCACTATTTATCGATTAATTGCCATCAGAAATGAAAATAAAAACAAAAATCAATAAAGGATAAATAAAAAATAGCAATAATATTGTAATGAATGAAATAAGGTCAAGCTCCGAGAATTCGCTGCAGGGTGAATCTGAATAAAAGAGAAAAGAAAAATATATTTAACGCAGCGTCGAGCTGAGTTATAGGAGTTGAGAAATTGTGAACTGCGTTTCCTTTCTTTTGTAGATAACAAGACATCCGTAATGCTGGGTGTAAGTTAAAAATTCAGGATCGAGGATGTTACTTTTCATTCGTTTACCGAGTTTTAGATTTTTAAACACGTACGTATGTATTCTTCGACAATTATAAATTTTCTATTTAAAGTTTTGAGAAGTGTTGAAAAAGTTCCAAGATATTATTTTGCAGACATTGAAGAAATCAAAAGATATCGAAAACAATGTTTTTCAGTTCATAACAAATTTTCTTATATAAGTACAAACAATAACTAAATTTGTTTGAATATGACAGAAAAACTTAAAAATGCATTTGCATATCTCAAATCGCAAACTAATTAGAAATTTTGCTAAATTATTTTCAATAATCATGAATATTCATAATGATAAACAAGCTCATAATTCTCGGTTAAAATTTCTTTTCGAATTCAAAAAGTGCACTGGGTGTTAAACGAACGACGATTTATGTATTTAGAGAGATTTCACTCGGAGTATGAAAAACATACGGATGTGATGAGTACTCCTGAGTATGAAAGGAAACATCAAGGCCGCCTACGGACTAAAGAGTGTCATGATGTTTCATAAGAAGTGTTGTTCTTCTTTCAAACGTCTAAATTGAACGAAAAAAAAACAGGATTCCGGATGAATGCTTTTTGTGGACAGGTGCGCATTCGAATAGAAATTATTTCCTATTTTGTTAATTTTCTTTCTTTTACCTTGCTTCGATTTCATTTAAAAAATTATTATTTTTAACTTATCTTCAATTAAGCAAAATTTATATATTATTATTATGAGATATTTGAGTAAGACTTTAACCGCGACATAAATAAATGTATTCTTTCATTCATTCTCTCTGTTGTGTATATCGCGTCATAAAAAACGAAGATCATCATCGTTCAGAGACATTCCTCACATTTTTACAGTTGTCTGCCTCATTTGCTTCTTGGATTTTTGACTACTGGCATGCATGCGTTACTTAGACTTCGTTCACTTTCTCTTAATATTATTTACAAACTCGTTCAACTATGCCAAGTAAATAATTTGATTTTTATCTTTCAAACCATTCAAAATAATGACATATTCTGTTAACTAATTTTAAGTAAAATACCGAATAAAAAACCGTATAATGAATTTTTTTGAAAATCCACTTTTTACTAATTAACACATTAAAAATTTTTTTAATCCATGAAACGAGAAGAAATTTTGAGAAATATCATTCTGATTATTGAACAGTATAAAAAAATAATTTTCTCATCTTCATTTTTCCACTGCTTGATAAAAAGAATTTCTAATCCTTTTTTTATTGCTATGCTTATCATGCTCTTTTTCATTCTTTCTAATAATTAACATGGTCCAACGTAGATGCGCATGCCATCTGAATAAAATATAGTTAGCGTCGAAGTTCCGTCCGTACTGGAAGGATGGAAAATCCCCAGATTTTCATCAGCATTTACATCCCTATTTGCATATTTATATCCCTGCATCGTGATACATGTAAACGTGGGAATAAAATGGATAAACGGGTATCACTTTGATAATCATGGTCAAGGTGACAACAACGCCCTGTATGAATCGATTCGTGCATGTGGTTTTTAGGGTCAAGCGCGACGATCGAAATTCCAGAATGGACAGGTGCGCCGCGGTGAAAAAGATTTCAACAGGATTCTGTTCGTTTCTTCCTGCCATCTTTTTTAATATTTATTTTTTTTAGTTTTTTTTTTCTTTATTTCCTCTTCCATTCTTTCTCTTGACGTTTCCTCAAATCTATTAAAATATAATTATTTTTCTGTTTATCTATCTCTCTTTTTCTGTTTCTTCATGACTTTATTCTTGTTTTTTTTTATTCTCTCTCTTTCTTCTCTTTGATTCCTTGTTCTCAATTTGTCTTTCCTCTTTTTGGTTTCTTCAGTTCTCCTTCACTTTTACTTATTCTTGATTGCTCTCCTTCTCGTTCGGATGGGCCAAAACTTTCTTCTCTCATCGCGTGCCTCTCATGATCAACTTTGTCAGCCTCTCGAGTCAAAAGCCGAATGGATGAGAAATCATCGATACATTTTTACAGTCATTCTCAAAGGTTTCTTGCAACAGTAGATTGACAATGAGAATACCGACTTGCTCGTTCTGTTCTATTCCGCAGATAAAAAATTTATCGATATTTCGCGTTTTATTATATTTTTTATTTATTGCATCTTTCAAATATCTTAGTTCGTGGCGAATTGGACTTGGATTTTCTTGTTCTTCAACTGTTTTTAACATACCGAATTTCGCATCAAATTTATATTTCTCAAATGATTATCAGAGATGCATATTAAGAATCTTTTTCAATTTTGTTTCTCGATTTCAATCGAAATTTCAAAATACTATATTGAAAAATCAATAATTTAAAAAAAATTGAGTCTTATTTTTGGAATGTTAATCAACGCGAGCAAAAAAAGTTTCTCAAATCGGTTACGTAAATTTTTTTATGCTCCCAAACACGCAAAACGAATTGTGTCTAATCGACAAACGTAGACAGATATTTCGAAAAATTTTGCATATTCCAAAAATAAATAAGTGAGAATTCAAAGTAAAAAAAGTAAACGTATCCTATATGGTTAGACAACTTTCTAACTAATTATGCAGATTTTTTTGGCAATGAAAAAAAATAAAGGTGTCCGACTTAACTTTTCTTTTTTTTTCTTTTTTTTTACTGTTTTATGGCACATCGGAGTCTGGACATTCTTGAGTGACGTGAAACCGAAAGAAGCGCTCGAGCGATTCATCCACGTGACATGGAGGCACGTGCACACGCATGAAACACAGGGAAGAAAAAGATGTCCCATCCTGCGGTCCGCTTTCGCTCGGTTTTGCATAATTTTTCGCTTCTCTCTCTTTTTTCCCTCTTTCTCACTTCCTCGGGCGATCACTTAGCAATCCATCTTTCACTTTTTATTCAAGTTTGACAGTAAGGAGTCAAAAAAAATTTTTGATCCTTTTTATAAAAAATTGATAAAATAAATGTTTTTTTATTTTTTGAGTTTTTATTCAGTTTTAAACTAATTAGTTTTGTTTCATAGGTATTAAAAAAACTTCAATTTTGAGATGGATACAACAATCTTTCTAAGCCGTCCGGTTGACTGTTTCTTTTTTTTGAGTTAATTTTGACTAATGAAAAAAAAATATTACTTGTCCCTTGAAAATTAAGATTTAATTTCATATTTTGGCAAACTAAGTTTTTGAGAATAACCGAAATCAAACTTATATGATAATTTTTTAAGCGCAAATTATAAAATTTTGTAAAAAAAGAGCATAATAATAAAGCACTGAATATGAAACATTACAATACAATAAGATAAAATTTGATGATGTATTACTGGAAATCCCAAATCCTTTTTTCGTGTTATGGTCCATTTGTCTCGTGAAAAACATTAAAAGGAAAATCGTGTTTCGATCACCGTAAATTCTCCGGGCAAAAAAAAAGAATAAAAGCAAAATTCTATTATTTTTATGATTCTCCCTCGGGTTTTCTCTCTCTTTTTCGTTCCCTCTCGTATATGCTGCTTAATCCGAATTTTATATGCGCGGTTTGATAAGAAGTCACTTCGATCATTCGGCTTACGATGTCAAAAGAATTTCTTTTTTGCCTATTTGAATTTATTTCACCATGAAAAATATGGCAGACGTAACACACATATGGGTAATTCTCTTCCAAATGGCAAAAATTATGAGCTATTTTCGTTCATTAATTTTTTATCACTGTGCTATAAAGTAATGTAAAAAAAAAGAACTTTCACGAATACGTGTAAAAATTTTGAACGATAAAATTTACGACAACTATACAAGCGCTAAATGCATATTAAAAAAACGAATATTATGAATTGTGTTTAGAAAATGTTGTTCAGTAATACGTGAAAAATAATCAGCGAAGCAAAATGTAATTGCTCGACAAATAAATGAAGAACGTAAAGTAAAAATTTGTCGCGTGTCTCGGTCGAGATTCGCGCGCGAATTTTTTCACGATTTTCTTGCACCGTAAATCAGTCGTAAAAAAACACGCGTTGCGTAAAAAGAGCAAATTTTCGTAACGGTTCCTCGGTACATATTTTACGGGTATCTTCATAACTTTACTGTCAAAAAAAGAGGAAAAAAGACATGAGAGTTGTAAAGGAAAAACGTGACTGTCTATAAAAAAAAAGAGGGGAAAAAAAGTTTATACTTTCGATATTTACACCGCTCGTGAAAATGCGTCGGCGCATGCAATCATCTATTGTTCGAGCCTTTTTTCTCCTCTGCATTCCCGCTTTACCGTTCTCTGTAACGATGTGAATTCGGTAGGAGAGAATCATCTTAACGGAGGAAGAAGGAATTATAGAGAGAGAAAGTGAGGCAGAGAGGAAAAGTAGATTAAGGAAAAGAAAAAAAGAATAGAGTACGGATGTCGTAAGAGAGAGAGAGAGAGATTAAAGAGAGCGAGAGAAAGAGAGTCAAGCTGAAAGAGACGAAAATAGAGACAAAAAGGGGAAAAGACGTCGGAAAGGATGAGTTGGACGGTCAGTGAACTTATCGAGAGAAAAGGTGCAGTGAGAAATCAACCTCAGACTTCCGTGCGAGAAAAAAGAGCAAGAAAAAAAATGAAAGAAAAAACAAAACAAAAGAGAATAGATATTGGAGATTCAAAAAGAGAGGAAAAAATGAGAGCAAAGATATGGTAGAGAGAAGAAGAGGGGAAAAAACAGAAGAAGAACGAGATAGTGAAAGAGAAAAATAAAGGGTTACACCCCGTGAAGACTTAATAACCGTGGAATAATGATTCGTGAGCCGCAGGGCCACCAAGCTCGCTCATTTCTTCATCCATCTTTCCTCGCCTCGAGTCATATTCGAAAGATTTCGAGAAAAGAAGACGGGACGAGAAAAAAAAAGGTCTTAATACGTAAATAGACGTCCAGAGTGTACGATATAAATGATTGTCTCCGCTGCAACTGTGTGGAAAGCTGAGAAAAGATGAGAAATAAGAATGAAAAGAGAAATATTGGAACGACCGATTCATTTGCCTCACAAAAGATTTATTGCTTGATGATAAATTTTGTTTGATTTCCATTCTTCTCTTACTCGAGATGAAACGCCATTATATTTCCTTATCTCCATTTTCCTCGTTTTCATTCTTTTATTAGCCCGAATGATTTATCGAGGTAAGTGTGACGTTTATTAAGATGTAAATTTTCCTGAACGATCGTACTCAAAATCTCCCATACGAATTTATATATAATTCGGAATCGAACTTTCAGTCTCTTTACAACCTGTACTATAAGATATTTAATCGTTCAAATTGAAGAAAAGTAAAATATAAAAGAATTTCGGGAGAACGTAAATTACAACGTATTTTTAAAAATGATGTAGAACAGATCGTAATTAACAAAGTGTAATTTAAAACACAATTAATTTTGAGGGTTAATGAAATATTCGTATTATTTCATTTTTTAATTCTAAGTCGTTAAAAGGCAGAAAAATGAAGCCGAAGAAAAAAGTAACCCGCCGACAGGTAACATCGTTCATAACGACGCAGAGTGCAAAATTGTTCGATGTCGGGCCATTATCGGAGAAAGTTCCCCCCGCGAAAGCTTACTTTCGTGTTTCACTGGAGTTTATCATCCGTACGGGAGGAAGAACGAGTCGCGCTTTACCGAAGCTTCGACGAAACGAGTGAGAAGGAGAATCGCGATTTAACAACGCGTATTAGCGACTTTTTTCCGCTCTCGCACATTTTTTCGTGACGATAATCCCGTCGATTGCCAAACGGACACAAATCCGAAAAGTTTCTCGTGAAAAATATCTTCAAGTTATAGCAAATAAAAAAATGATAAAAACTCTAAAAATTTTCAATTTTCTTCATTAAACTGCCCTTTTTTAAATATCTCTCAAAACTTTATCAACGAGAATTCAAATCGTTGTTTAGTAATCCGGGGAATAGTCCTTTAGAAAGAGAGATTTATCAGGATTTATATGAGACCACGAAAAAAAAAGATATTATTTAATTTATTTTAAATTTATACGAGTTGGGACATTTCAACTTTTTTTTAAGCTCTTGAGAACATCGCCAGACGTTTTTGAGGAGAAAAAATCACTTCAACGAAAAAATAAATAAAAATGTCGTCGTAATACCGAAATCTTTCGAAATCATAAAAAAAAAAATATTTGATAGTTGTTTCGGTGTTCAAGACTCTTCGGAGCAGGAAGGTTTTGGGATTTATAACCGAAGGAAAGGAGCAAAATGTGGACACTCGAAATGTTTGCATCGGGACAACATTTCATTTTCGATGCAAATGACTTTTTTCTATTTTTTTCAGCACATGTTGCGCAAGGCATTTAAAAATTTTTTCTCAGTTGAACAGACTTAATTGACTAGTGTGTATATTCTAATAAAATTCGGTAATAATTAAGCAATTATTTCGCCACGTTGGAGCGAGAGAGAGAAAATTGTGTAACTGAGATTTTTTTTTCAACTCGCCGGTGTGGGTGCTCGATTTCTCGCTCCTTTTCGGCCTAACGTGTGTACGTAACTTTTACCGGCGCGTTACAATACCCGCTCACACCGCGCACCTTAGGAAAAAAGGCTTCTTTGTATCGTTCTCCAACTGCGATGATGATGAACAATTAAAAGTAATAAACGTGGGACGAGATGGGAACGAAAATACTATATTACTGTTTTCTCTATCTCCCCAACAAACCCGATACGCTCGATCGAACAAACAAAAAGAGTCTCGGGAACGTGCGCCTTTGGAAAAAGGAAAATCAAGAGGTCGACATCGAAAAAGTAATCTTTGAATTGTGCAAGAAAATAATATAGACGTCTGAACCAGCAAATTAATATTTCATTATGCAATATTCTAATGAGTCTTGTTAATTATCGAGTAAATCTTCGGAAATTAAAAATCCACTCATTTGATATTCTGAACACTGGTGAAGACATGCTAAATAAAAAAGTCATTATTTTTCGAACTGATAATTATTAAGAAATTTCCATGTTTCATTCACACATCGAATTTCGAAAAGAATTTTTTTTGACGATGCGAAAAAAGTGAACGTGGATTTTTAAATCGTATTTCTTGCTCTCATTTTCCTCGGTTGTAATGTAATCTCAACGTTTTTTTATTATCGTGTTCTTCGTTTTTATAATTCCAAATTTTAAATATTAAATTAAAGCCTTCTCTATACCGAATTCGACTTTTTTGCATTCATATTCATGAATTTCTAAGAACTTGTTTCACATTCTTATACTTTCTATTTCTGCAAAAATGTTAGTCATCCTGTCGCGAATCAAATTTTGAAATTTTTGAAATATATAAAGAAGTCTCATGAATGAAGAATTATTGAATAAATAATGTCAAAGATATTCCTCGTTTGAAAAAATTAAATTTAACATGACAATCGATTTTTTCATATGATTTGGTTTCACTTCTCATCGGACCAGTAGCCAGGGTTGATTCAATTATAAAATACGTATTTAATGTACAGAATTTATCAAATTACAACAAAAATAAAATCTCAATATGTAAGAAAATAAAAATATTATTTTCCTATAATCCATAAATTCTTTTCTAATTTTTCATTACGAGCCAGTATTGTTTTGAAATACGAATTCTCATCCATTTATGATTCATAAAGGCTAATCGATTTACTGATCCGACCAAGTCTCGCGTCTTCGAGGGCACAAACTCGATCAAACGAGAACTTTGCCTTGGCCATAATAATACAGAAAGCAAAACGCACGCATAATTACCTACAGAGAAATGTAACTTTTCTGCGGTAACGAGAAAGAGTAACGACGATATAACGAGCGGATGATTATTCGCTTGATTTGCACGGGCTCTTCTTCGCTTCGACCGCGTCTTGGAATTAACACGCGGAGTCACCTGGCATCGAGACTCGTCGGAGTTTCGTCCCGCCTCCGAGCTAACCTCACTTCTTACTTTGTTCAATTTTTTTTCTTTTATCCTTCTTTTTTGTCTCTCTTTTCCTTTTCCGTATTACAACTCTCGACGTGCACCGAACATTCGTAACATGTATTTACCGAAATAGAAGTGCGCTGACGGATCTTCTTTTCTTTCTTCGTGTTTTTTATCATTATTCCTTTTTTTATTTTATTTCTGTCTCCGGGCCCTTTTTTATCTTCTCGTGGTTTCATCGGTCCTTCCAAAAGATTGATTAAACGATCACTTACACAACGCACGAATGGCGCTTAGAGAATTGGTCAAACTATTTTGAAAACTGATTCGAAAAAATAGTGATGACAAAATGCTAAATGGGACACAATTTTTTAACGTAGTACCTACCTAACTATAAAAGTTTAGATACATTTCTTAATGTCCGATATAAAAAAATTATTATTATCTTTTTTTATTTTACTTTCACACTGATAAAAATAATTGAGAAATTATATTTATGATTGAGAGATTATTTTTTAGTAAAATATCTGACGAGCACAATAAAAAATTTCTTTTATAATTGGATACATGTAAAATAATTTATTGCTCGCTCGTAAAAGTTTTTCGAAACTCTTTTCTCGGTCGCTTATGAATTCCACAATCAAGATACATACGAACTGTAATCGAGCACGTACAAGGTGTCATCGCGCTGGCGGAGGAGCATCGAAGTCGAAAGTGCATTTCACTGTACGGAAACGATGAGTGGACAAGAAAAAATAAATGAGGGAGAAACCAGGAAATTCCGGAGTAAAATGGACTCGGCAGGAATCACGTGGTTGAGGTACGAACTCGAATTTCCGATCCAGGCTCCGATTGAAAGAATTGAAGACTTATAAGGTGCGAAAATTATCTCGACATTCAAATAATTTGCCGAATTTTGTAATTAAAGAATTTTCAAAAATGTATAAATACAAATTAAATCTAAGATATAATAATTGGATTTCGGCACAATGTTAAAAATGAACACGAAAGTACGAAATTTATTTTTCGCGTGACTCACATCGAAAGAATTTTCGTATCAGGATGTAACCTGAAAAAAAACCGAGCGATTGATCATCGATGAAATTCGGAGGAAAACCAGCGCACGCACCGGTTGGAAAAAAAATAAAAACCCCGCGTATAGTTCCGTCAAGATCCTGTTTTTGGATCAAAGCCTTATCCGGTTAGAATGTTCAAGTGGAAATCATTGAACGCTCGTTTGTTTTTCTTTCTTTCTTTTTTTATGTACTCGCGGCTCTATTCTGTTTGTAACACATCAACGACGTATATTATATCCGCGTCTTTTACACGTGAAAAAGAACGGAAACACGTACAAACGTCATTCTGGGCAGAAAGATTTCACTTCAATCTATAAAAGAGAATCTTGTGATTCATCTTGTGACCACCGGCATGTCAACCCCGTCCCTCGGTATTTTATTGCTAAGTCATGTGAGAGTCCAACTCCTCGGGCTCCTTAGAGCCAGTGAAATGTTTGACTTGAATCCGTCAGACCTTAACGAGAGGAAATGAAATAAAAAAGTATTTTTCAAAATTGAAAATTTTTCCGTAAAAAAAAGCTTTTTTAAAGATTCTACCGAGATAAAAAATAAGTAAAATAAAATAATAATTCAATACATTTGTAAGAATTATACTCATAAAGTTGTTTATAAAAAGATTAGATTTTTTATATTCCTCCTTCATTAATGAAAATTTGAATTAAAAATAAAAAATAAAAATTATAGGGATGATTTGCTCCACAAGAACAAATTGTTTGTAATTTTTTAATTAATGCATCATTGTGTAAATCTTTTGAGATAAAACTTCAGAAATCTATATATAATAAAGTTTCATAAAAGGTATCACTAATCATAAGTCTCGATAGAATTTATTAGATAACTTGACATTTCGTGAAAGATGCTTTCACCGTTTCTAGAAAAGAGTAGAAATGAAAAAATCGACGACGAGATCGAGAATGATGATCCGAAATATCAAGAAAAGGAGATGAACGATTTTGGGCGTATCCTCGTAAAAAGGAGAGCTCACGAAAGAATAAGGAGTCGGTGCTGGAGAGATTTCTCGTGAGGACGAGAGAGAGAGAGGAAGGAAGAAAACTTCTCCTTCCCTGAATTTTTTTGTTCGGGGGTCCAGGATATGGTTACACATGTTATTTTCACGATGGGTTATTAACATACATTCCTTGGGGGGCTTGGTATATCTTCGTGGCTATCCCGCGTTGCATTCGTCTCGTTTCACAGCACTTTCTCTCGCAATGTATACGAGCACGAGAACACGATTCCAGTGGATCTCTTTCATCGTGGGATCTCGATCTTCTTCCTTCTCGCCCGAGTCTTCCCGTAACAAGTTTTATAAATGTTACTGCAATTACCGTACGCAACGTGCGTTTCGAGGATTCTCGTCGTAATTTGCAATCGCAGATTTTGTCACACTTTTATTCCCGTGCTCTTAATTAACGTTGCTTCATTCACCGAAATTGACTTCCAAAAATTGCGGAAAAAAATGTGGGGCAAAACTAGCCAATTCGAAATTTCTGAACGCGAATGAATTGTTTTTATATTTTTGTCAGGATTTTGTTACTTGTTTGACAGAATCGATTTGCCATTTGTTGAGGTTCAGAAAAACGATTAAGCAGAATACTCTATGTGATTTCATTTGTAAAATATTTAATAAAAAATGTTAGCAACGAGAATTGGAAATGAAATAAAAAGTTGAAGAAATTTTTACGGTGAAACGTTTGACGATAAAGTGTGATAGAATTTCCATCAATAAAAGGAAGAGAAAGTGTCAAATAATCAAAAATTTCAAACGAATTTGAAAAAAATATGTCTTTCAATAAAAATATAATTTACCGAATGGCCGTTTTGCCTTGTATCATTTTCGGTTTTTTTTCTTTTTCACCTACTTTTTTTCGTGTAAAGTGCGTATCTCTGATCGTAGTTACCTAAAAAAAAAGAGATCCGGAGACGACACTTTTTTTGAACGTGAGAGAAAATATAATTAATTCGGCAATTGTTTATTGTATGAGCGAGCATTTTCATTTTTTTTCATCTCTATTTACTTTTATCTCAAATTTCATAATCTTCATATATGCTAGGCTGATGAATCTCGTAACGCGTTTTCCTGGCTCTCTTTTCTCTTCGCAACGTTTCACGATGTCTCTCGACGGGATTTTTTTTTCTCCACTTCCTTCCACCCCCACGTTCTTTTTTCTCCGTGATTCTCGACATATTTGTCGACAGGGCGGGATGACAAAATGAGAACGAGCGAGGATCGTTATCGCGTTTTTATTGTCTCTCGAATTTCAACCGTTTCGTGCTTCACATAAACGCGATTTAACGGTAACGGTGATGAGTCCAATTGAGATCGCAATTGAATTCCATTCTCTGAAAACTTAATTTATTCCTTAATTCCACGAAAAATTACACAAAAATTGAATTGCTAATAATTTAACAATATCAAACAATAAAAATTTTATCTCTCTTTAAAATCGCGTTTAAAATAAAAATTTAAAACACGATGAGAAATAAATTGCAAAAAATGTGTTCGATACGAAAAAATGTATTGAAAATGTTTTAACAATCGTCTTTCAACCATCTGTTAAAGGGATATAACTCCGATGAGTAATGTTGATTGAATTTTCCATTATAATGATTCCCTCGCGAGGGCAATAAATGCCGAAAGAGGCGAACGTCCTTATTTCAATTATGAATAAGGCAATTTTTTTGCCTCCGCATGAGGAGTCGTAAAGATGAAAAATCATTATCGGTACGTAACGTCATCGAGCGCTCGCTCATGTGAAAGCGGTGTCCTTGTCGTTTGAACTTGAATGTGTGAAAACGTGCGCGAGCGAGTGTCTGAGGTCTCGACGTTCGAGAACGGACGGTAATAATTTTCCGCCAGTCTCCACGTGATGAGAACGTACACGGGTCATTTCTCTTTTCCCTTCCTTTTTTCTTTGTATTTTTTCGCAATTTTTTTTTTACGTGATTTTTTTCTCTCCTAGCAATATACTGTCCATATTTTTTCATCCTTCTTATCTCTCTTTCCTTTATTCTGTAAAAATGAGACGAATATCTGAAAACGGAAACGCACTGGAATTCTGCACGAAAATTTCTTTTTAATTCGATTAATTTCTCCGGTGAGTGTTTTCTTTCGTCGGAGCCTTTAAACGTGCGCAAACGCTCGCCGGTGACAGCTCACATGTGAACTCAACGCCGACTCATCGATGCGTCAGTTTCACTTTCTAACTGCTGTACTTTTCTTCCTGTTGAACTTTTGTTTCGATGTAATTGCTGCTAATTCTAATAATATGTTAGATAAAAGAGAATTTATTCCAAATGAAAAAAGATATATTCTGGAAAAAATTAAAAAATATGCAACCGTTGACAAAAAATTCATTTTTCACCACGCGGAAAATAAATCAAAGATTCAATTCGAGCGTCGAATTTTTATTTCATTTAAATTTAGGAAGAGGGAGAGAAAAGGGGAGACTCGAGAGTCGTAGATTTTGATTGAAATGTCTCGTATATTTGAAAATTTTATGCATATTATTTATGTCGAGGAATTGTAAGGAAGCCAAACGACCGGAATACTCGAAGTGAGGGCAAGTCCGTCGAGAAAAAAATTATTTCTCTTGGCTCTTAAGATATTCGTCTATATAGGCGAGAGAGACGAGAAACTTTCGGACGACAATGTCGGGGGGGCGTTAACCGTCGCTGAGAGGCAAAAGGTATATTTTCTCTTCGTCCTATGCAAATGCGGACCCCTGCTCTTCCATGGAGTGCACTTCGTTTGACGACGAGAGAAGTAATAATAAATCACTAGTACGAGACACAACTCCCGAGCAAAGAGACCTCGCCCGATTAAATTTCGAATCTCGCTGACCTTATCGAGCCCATCTTCAATACATATATTTATACATTTCGTTCTAATTGCAATTCGCGAAAAATTTTACTAACCAAAATTTCCTTAAGTAGTTCAACAGAGCATTTTCGCCATAATGCAAAAATAAACATTTTCGATTTGTTCATTTTTTCAAAGTTACTTATGCAGTTGTATATATTCGTATTTTATTCATTCATTTATTTTCTTCATTCATTTATTTTTTTAATTATTCATTGTCGATGATTATTCTTGAGTTCATTTTTATTTTCGTTAAAACAATAGCATAAGTACTTATTTTTTTCTCCAGTTTTAGATAGTTTATAAATTTTTTACATGTAACAATTTATTTTTATACTTTCCATACCTTTAGAAATGAAAATCTTGATGTTCATTTTTCAATATTGAATTTTGAGTCCAAATGAAGTGAAAATATAAAAAATTAGCTGTTTTTCTTTATTTTTATAAATTCCAGTGATTGCAAAAATAACGAAGTTTATTAATTTTTGTCTGGGAATTTAATAATAAAAGAGTAACCAGATTTTCCTTTTCATGTTTTTACACAAATCGAACAAAATTTCTCAGCATTTTTCTTTTCTATTCTATAGTGCGTTGAAAAAAGTCGAATAATCGTTGCATGGTTGGTGAAAAATACGTGACTCTAAATATAAGCAGGGATCTGGAATACATATGCATTTTCTCGTAGCGCTGTATACATAAATGCATACATTGAAAAGCGTCTACGAACTTTCGTTTCCGTACCGCCGAGGAATTGCCAATTTCTTCCGGCAAAGCTCCGCTTCTCATTGGTCGCATTCCCGTAACACAATTAGTGTTATTATGCATTGTATGTATATTTCCAGCATAAAGTAAGTTTCAACCCATTTAACTCGACGAACCTTTTGTAATAAATGTTTAATCGCTCTTTAACGCAAAGGAATAAACTTTATTCTAGTTAAACAAAACACAAACATTATCGCGAAAAAATAATTTTTGTTACGTGTATATAAAATTAAAAATCTTTATAAAAACATAAATTACTAGCGAAAAAATTATTCAAGTTTAATACGAAGAATCAAAATTAATCAGAAAAAACGAATTTGACAGTGAGCAATATGTTTTTTTTTCGCTCACATAAATTATCACTATAATTGTTTATTATTATTAGATAATTTGTAAGATTGTATTTTGAAAGATTGTAAAGTTTGTAAAATATTGACATGATCAGACTGAAAAAGGATCGAAAGCGAGGAAAATTTATTTTTCTATAAAAAGTGACATTTGCTCCGAGGCTTGACGAACATTGATCGGGACACGTAAAAATGGTCACGATCGATCGTATTGCCTTATAAATCGGGATGATGAGCCTCATCCGATCTAATCAGTAAACGAACCTTCGGCATTTTCGTAAAAATCGTTCGCGTGTGGTAACGATCGGCTGTTTTTTCTTCCCCTTTCGTCGCGGTAAAACGATCTACCGTTTTTCTCTCTTCTATTTTTCGTAATCGTTCTCGTCGCGCATTCTTGCGCAAATTCACGAATCGTTGTACGTTCCCCATTTTAACAGAAAAAAAAAATTGGAAAAAAAGAAAAATTACTCGAAGAAAAAAAAATATGATCGAGAGAAAATATGCGCGTTTATTTTTCTTCTCTCTACATCCGCAGGATAATGTTGGCAAAGTACAAAAATAATCGAATAACGCGCGCATTTTCCTGGACGTAGTTGAAAATCGCATTTTTTTTCAGTTCGTAATTTTTTCTCCTCACGATTCTGGAGGTTGGGAAAGAGGGAAAAAGGTTGCTTAAGTGCAAGGGTACCTCGATTATATCGTACGTACATTTCAATTTAGCGGTCACTAAAAGCGCCTGCCTCGGGGAATGAGAGTCAGTAATGGAAGAGCTCGTATATTTGCAACGAAAATTCACTTAATCCCAATAAGTCTAACGAGTACACATTGAGCATGTGAAACACGCTACGCCGAATACATCGCTCCCTTCCTTTCCTCGCATTATTCGCAATTTCTCATTTTTCCTCTTTTATTTTCTTGTTCTTCTCTCGCAAATTGGCCGAAAGAATTCCTTTGATGAAATTAACTTTTATTTTTCAGTATGAGAATAATTTTAACCCTGAAACAATTCGTTGTTGAAGTAATGAGACGTTTATTTATAGTGAAATAATGCAACCAAAAAACATCGAAATAATATTCTAAAGTGCCAAAAAAATAATATTTCAATTTTTTTTAAATCCGTATTGAAAATAAAAAAATAAATACGTCGAGTAAAAAGTGTATCACTGCGTGGTTAAAACGTATTTATTTAAAAAATATCTGAAGACATTGACACAGTATAAAATCTATAGAAATCGAAATCCCAAATAAAAAAGGTCCACTTTTACTAAATATGACCCTCATTACCATAATTTCCCCTTAATTCAGTTACTTTCCTTCCTGAGAAAAAAAAAATCAGAATGTTGGTGGAGCATTAAGTATGCGGATACGGGAGAATTCCAAAATTCTTGAGTCGTTTTATACGTCCTGCTCGCGTATGGACCGCTTTCACGTCGGAGCGAAACTCGGGCGGAGTTCGCGGCTCTCCTTCGATCCTCCGTATATTTCGCCCGGGTTCGAAAACGCACGAGCCGCGGTGACACACTGCCGGCGGCCTCGGAACGGCCCACATGCGAACTCGCCTAAATGTCCTAAATATCAACTTTCGTGATTACGCGCACATTCGATCCAAAATTCACTCCGCCGTTTACAATATAATATACGAATCTTTCATCTCCCGATACGTATTTTTCAAAATCAAGTTCAACTGCTATTTTTAATGTTTTGAATAGAGTTTTTTGTATATAATTTTTTATACTCACAAAAACACCATCAAGAGGGTGTAAAAAAGGAGGCAAGTACATTTTTCCATAGCATTATGGTAAATAGTAGAAGAGATTGTCGTAACAAGATATATCCACTAAATAATAATTAAAATTATTTTAAAAATATATATAATTTTTTATCATGTTTCAATCATTTAAATTTACAATTTTACAATGTACAATTTTTTAACATATTTTCTGGACTTATGCTTTTTTATTTTCTTCCATGATTTTTTTACATTTTCTTTCAAGGATTCGTCGTTAATTCGCAATTTCAAGGTAAATTAAGTTTTATGAAGTAGAATTTTGCCGTGAAGGCGTCTTGTAAGATGCTGATCAGTTTTTTCGAATCTCATTCCCTTTAGGTTTCTAATCTGATCAGACAATAAAATGTTTCTTAGTTTTGATCGTCATCGATTATTGAGAGCGTGAGAAAGTTTTCTTTTTTCCTGAATGAAATTTTTCAAAATTCTCGAGCCCTTCACGAAAAGTCTGTCGACTTCTCTCTTTTGGCTAGACGACGAATGGTAAAGAGCGATAATCAATTTATCAGAATTTTTAATGGAATATCGAGGGAAGAATGTCTCGCTGGAATTTTATCCATGTATATATGTATACATTCTTACATTAGTTAGTAAATTCCACTGCGGTTTCAAAAAAAGGAAAGTACGGAAATCTTTTTTTTCCTCATTTCTATAGTTTCAATCTCATACGATTGTAACGACTTCTTAAACATGCTGAAGTTCTTTCTCATTACAATTATAATTTATTTTTAATTGTACTGTCGTAAGCGCAATTTACCTTGGATATTGATATCGTCATTATTTTTTGTTTTTATTTTCGGTCGTTAAATTTTGACTTTTTTGCATTTCTAAAATGAGCAAAAAATATTTCGTCGGATCCTTCATCACTGAGAAATGAGAAATTGACTACCGAAGTTGAGGAATATGAAAAAGTCGTCCTCGACCTCGGCCTCGAGCGGGACGATCGTTTCTCACTTTCGCTGAACGCGGCCATCGGGTCGTCCAAAAAATTCCTTTCCGCCTAAATGGAATGCTGATACTCCATTCAATGGAAATATACTTTTGTTTATACAATGCTCTTTCAATACTCGAAGCAGTCGCCCGAGGATTATAGATTCGTTGAATGAAATTTTGTCTCCGAATTAAATGTCTTGCGTCATTTCATTCGATTAAATTGTTTCTTATTTGTTTATTCGTAGGTTTATAACTTCCTTGAATTATGATTTTTGATTATAATTTAAGTGGTTAGCGTGCCTTTGTATCGCGGGGCAGAGCAATCAAAAAGCGAATCCGCATTTTGAACGTAGGCGGAAAATCTGAAACGTCGACATGGACCGGTTCGTATTGTACGTCAGGACACGAGCGGAGAAAAGCGGACACTCTCTTATGGTACATATAGGCGTATGGGATATGGAATAAAAGATACATTCGAAGCATATCTTGGAATTTCTATATATTTTCAAATAATACTTCATCATGAACTTTATATCGACTCCTAAAGACATTTATTTTCATGAAAGGAGGACGCATCTCCTTTGCGAACCTGTATTGCAAATACATTCATTTCTATTGCAACAGAATAACGTAACAAGAAGTAAAATCGGAAAAAATATATCGAAGAATGACGACAATACAATGAAAGAGCATGCAAAATAATTGAATAAAAAATCGAATAATAATAAAGGAAGATTTTAAGATGAAAAAAATGTAAGTTGGTGATTTGGAAGTCGTGATGAACAAAAGCGAGAAAATCCCTCTCGTGGTTAGCGAAGGATGCCACGGATAGTGAATTCCGGCTCGGAAACCAGGAAATACCGCAAGAAAACGATCCTTTCAATATTCTTTTACTTCTACTGTTCTTGAATGTTCTTTTACAGATCTCGTGATCGCTATTTAATGTTGTTTTTTTTCCTTTTACTCTTTTTTTGCCTTGACTCCCGAGCCGCACGATCGACGAGGATCCGAAGCGTGAAATCGAAGGGTTTTTATCCACCTCGGAACGGACGAGGCCGACATTGTTGAAGATGAAACTGAAACTGAGACGTAATCAACGAAATCGAATGCCCGTGGCGATGCCTCGTCGTCATTATTACAATAATTCAGCCAAGACCAATCTCTCATCAAATACGTGTACATCGCAATCAACTTTCATCATTTTTTTAAAAAAATATTTATACATTATTTCGTGTGTACATTAGTCGATCAATACGCAAACTCAAAAAAGTTATTCCAGCACAAAATTATCTAATATCAATTCAATTAACTCGAAGAATAATTCCACACATTAATTTTTCAAAAAATGTTGATATTTCAAGGCTATCTTTATTTCTTAATTCGAATGATTTTACTATTCTTTACCAGATGATTATAGTTATAAAAAAATTTTATCTCGAAGTTGTTTGAACTCAAAATTTGCAATATGTTTCCTTTTTATAGTTTTGAAAATTATAAAACTCGATCTTTTCCAAGCAGCAATATGTAGGTACCAGTTTATCAATTTAAATTTTATTTAAAAAATGAATAATTTTTTTCTTATCTTCATATTAATATGTACTTATATACGACTTTTAAGACTCTTAAGTATTATAAGATGATATTCCCTTCGCGGTACTTTTTCTTTCAGCAACAGGATGTTAATTGATACGCGAGCCCAAGCTAATTACTGAAAGTGTTTGCTAGTCGATTATTCAAGTCTGGTCAGAGTGTGCTTCATCTTTTTAAATAATATTAACTTTGATGTTTGTTCTCTTTCCACGTTTTCCATACCCTTCGCTGCCGACTGACTTTCTTCCCGAGTTGCGCAACTTTTTCTCGTCCGCAACGAATAATTTGCTGCATCTTTTTGCGTCCAATAAATAAATATTCTATTAAACCGTCAAGTGAAAGATATTAACTGATTTGACAACATTTTGAAGTTGCGCGTTTTATAATAAAAATCATAAAACAAAAGAAAATTAATATTATCCATTATTTTTTTTGGTCCCAACGATTTATTTTTCCGCTTTAGAACCATTACAGTCCACAGTTGTATTTAGAATGTATATGTCAAGAAAAAATAACGAGCGATAATATTAGACGATATTAGATGATCACAACATTTAGAGAATGAAAAAAAATACTTCCTGGTTTGTCTTTTGAATCGATTTTTGTTCTATTTCGTGATGATCATATTTGTTTTGCTTCTTTTTGGGTTAATTGTTCAGAGGCTATTCCGTGTTAAGAGTACCGTGGACAATTAGAATGTAAAACATTAGGAACATCTATTAGGAGACAAGACTCTGAAATGAGATCCTCGATAATTCGATGCGTGCTAGTAATTTTTATTTCAATTAACGAGTTTATTCTCTTTTCTTTTTTTCAATTAATTCATTTCCCTGCAATTCCTTAATTTTTTTAGTTCCATCGTTCGACAATTAATCGTATAATCGTTTCGAAAAAAAGATCATTCAACATAAAAGAATCTTCATTGCATTTCCTGAAAAAAATAATTTTGCCAAAAAAATATTTTTATTTTATTCAATTTTGTTATTGAAGAAAAATTGATAAAAAATTATTTTCGTAAAACATTCAAATTTTGAAACAAAACAAAGCGATCATATTAAAATTTTATGTTGGAAGTTTTGCCGATGCAAATATCGAGAATAAAATGTGCAGAATGCCGCCGATAATAGTAAATTAAATTAGTCGACAAAAAGTAAATACATAACTTTTACATAAAGGAATTTATGAAGCGCTTCTCTAATAACTTGCGGCGTTTTTTGGGCCTCATGAGAGCAGGATCGCGAGCACGATCGTTAAAATGAAAAATATACCTTCGGTGTTGGTGGAATAAAGTCTCGTGTTTAGTGGCGTAGTAATCCACACTCTTTTTCTAATATCGTGTTTTTCTTCTTTTCTCTCCGTTGAAAAAAGATTCTTGCGGCGACAAGCCTCATTTTAACGACCTGTCGAATCACCTCGAATTTCTTAAAAGTAAGCCTAGTTCATGAAAATAAGAAAAATAAACGAGGAAAATATTCCTAACGAGGAAAGTGCAAGTTTTGCATTCGCAATGTCTAGATAAAACCACAAAGATCTTACCGCAATGCATGGAAAAAAAATATTAAGAAAATGCTTCTCAAAAATGATTTCTTTCAGCAAACATAAAAACATTTGTAAATTTTACAATTGACGTAAAAATGTTGTTTTACAATTTTTAGTTTATTCCAATTATATACATGATTAATAATGATTTTTGATAAACAATATGAATGAATAAAAATTGTATGATGAAAAATCAAAACATAATATGAAAAATGAAAACATTAAATTGTTTGTCCTGGTAGAAGTAAAAACAGAATAAATGGTTTTTTTAAGAATGAAAATCCTTTCACCAATTACCAAGAAATTCATTGTGAACTATTTCTCATTGCATCAATGATGAATATATTGTCGATGATCTTCGA
The DNA here is from genome assembly GCA_030522605.1 of Cremastinae sp. B BG-2022a. Classification (NCBI taxonomy): domain Eukaryota; kingdom Metazoa; phylum Arthropoda; class Insecta; order Hymenoptera; family Ichneumonidae; species Cremastinae sp. B BG-2022a. The sequence continues at coordinate 1,159 of JAPYYX010000526.1, read as the reverse complement.
GAGTCTTTAAAGTGGACAGTATCGAATTTAAATCTTGTAATGTTTAGCCTCTTTCTCGCGCGTGCATAGAGTGAAAGTTGTACCGCGTGTGCTCGATGCTTCTCCGAAAGACTTCTCAAATTCCCATCCCAGGAACACGCGACCACGTAACGAGAAACCAAAAAAAAAATGATGTAATGTATGTGAATTAATGTAGAACATCCCATGTAAATAGAAAATTAGAAAAAAAAAACGATGGATGAGAGAGATAAAAAAGATTGAAGAAAAATGTGTTCTCTTATTATTCGAGATTTTGATCTCGTTTTTTTCTTCCGGGATCGAAGCCATCAAGAAAATTTTTCGAAAAAACCAAAAAATGTTAACTCTGTAGAAATTCATAAATTTCGTTTAAATTTGTAAAAATACGATAAAAATTTTTTTTTCTTAATTGTACACATTTTTTATATTTTATTTTAGTAAAGAATTTGAGGAGATTTGAAGATAAATTACGAAAAAACCTTTAATCTCGCCGAATGAGCGTGAAAAAATTTTCTTTTTGGTCGTCGCATAGCAATAAAAAATATTTATACGGAAGAGTAAAAGACATTTATTTACTTTCTTGGTGCAGCGTTGCCTTCTCCATCTTTATTTCAATCTTCCTGCGCGCAGATCCGGATGAATCGCGCGGGGTAATCCAGGCTTTCGAAGATTTCTCTCTCGAATTGCGATTCCGTCTCTCTGGCCCGCTCAAGAATATGATAAATTGAAAAAGAGACGATGCAGAAAATATAAGAAATATAAACCTAAAATATATCGCTTGAAAAGTACGAATTTCCAGTTATGTAAAGAAAAAATTTCCACTCCGATCTTATTATCGCGATGACTTTTATTTTTGTGAAAAAAAAGAAAGGTAAATTCTACATAGACGATAACTTTTTCCCATATTTTTCGACGATTAAAATCCTCTCTCTTCTCATTATGAATTCAAAATGAATTACACAAATGAACAAAAATGAAATTTTTAATATTTTCCATTTTCATTTCCCAATTATTTGCATACAATTTTTTCCAACTCTATTATATATATCTACCAAAAAACAGCATATATGCTGTAAAAAAAGGAGGCAAGTACATTTACGGAATTGTACTCCAAGCTGTAGTAGAAAATATGTTGTAAAAC
>JAPYYX010000525.1:0-51477 GCA_030522605.1 Cremastinae sp. B BG-2022a | reverse complement strand
GAATAAGAAAATTAAAAAGAAAATGTTTCTCATCTTTGAGTGCTCAAATTTTTAATTTATTGTTTCAATCTTATCATTCAATTGGATTTTTGTTTTTCGTGATTTCCCCATCAGGGTGCGTCGATTCTCGGAGCTGCCGTTGCGGGAACGACGCGAGGCTCATCCTACAACAAGGATCGTTGCTTCACCCTCTTGGTAATCGATGATCAAAACACCGATTGGAGCAAGTATTTCCGTGGTCGCCGGATACACGGTGACTATGAGATTCGCGTGGAGCAGGCCGAGTTTCGAGAGCTATCTCTCACTGCCAGCGAAGCCGGCACCATCGTCTCAATGGCTGTTTTTCGCAATGGGACCAAAGTCATCAGGTGCGCTGAAATAAATATTCACAATCCACTCATGTCCTGTTTTTTTCTCACTTTTTAAAAATAATTTCTCTTTTTTTTGTTCAGATCGTTCAAACCGGATTTCGCGCTGGTTCGTCAGAATCTACGCGATGCCGGTGAAAATTACAAGAATGTTCTGCTCGGTTTGATGTACGGCAGTGTCCCGAGCGTAAACAACCTTTCGGCGATTTACAATTTCCAGGTAAATTATTATTTCAATAACGGAGATACCATCAAAAAAGTTTTTAATAAAAAATTGCACAAATTATTCATCGTTGATGAAATATTAATTATTGCATTTTCCTGATATTTTTTCCCCTCTCTTCTCATCTCAGGACAAACCTTGGGTGTTTGCGCATTTGCTGGGCTTGCAGCGGCGTCTCGGAAAGGAAAGTTTTCCCTTGATCGACCAGACGTTTTACCCGAATCATCGCGAAATGGTGAGTCGAGATAAATGTATTTAACTTTTTTTGTTTCCACTTGAAAAATGCAACTCCGAACAACGATCCATCATCACGAATGAGAAGTGCAATTTTAATAAAAATGAGAGCTTTCGAGCTCGCGATTCTGTTTCAACGAGACATTTATTGCTTTGCGTTACATTGCATTGTACAGAGCGTACATCGTACATCATATAAGGCGCGATGACTCTCGAAAAAAGTGTAATTTTTCTTGCGCTTCGCAACGTCATTTCAGAGACAAAGTATTTTTATTATCGAAACTTAGCAATTGAGAGTTTTACATTGATTTTTAAAAATATTTCCCAAGTCAAATTTTATTCATTTTTAATGTAAATTAAAAAGCCTCGTGTACATAATTTAGCTCGAAGAAAGCACTCGCGCAGTCCTCATTTGTCCATTTTTATTTTTACGTGCATCATCGCCGTTCCTTTTCGTTGCTGAGATGTCCGTTCCTCGGGAATCGCCGGAATCCACTCGAGACAAGAGATATCGCATTTTCCGGTCGCGAGGGTTATTCGAGAATAATCGTGATAGCAACCGGATATCGAATATCCGATTTACACATTCACGTGCACGATACACAGGTATAAATAAATAAATGTACCCGGTGTCCCAGAATTCAAAGTAATAGAATATAATATACATGTTGAAATTTCGAAATAAAAATTTTTTGAGTACTTTTGAATCGGACCTCCAAGTTACGAGTTATCAAGGATCGAGCGCTAATCAATCCACTGATGGGTTCCGGACGTGTTACCCGCAAGCGCATAGTTCTCTGTTTCGCTAACATTTAATCGTCGAACAAGTTCTCAACATTTGTTCCGATCGAACAATGTTCGAATACCTTTCGACTCAAAATTTTTTCAGGAATCCGTTTTCCGGATTATTGACGAAAACTTTTGCGACACTCTGTACGCATGACAGACAAGGAGAGAAATACAAGTTCGGCGGAACAATCGTGGTCGCTTCTCGAGTCGAGCTCAAGAGAGCATTGCTCGAGCAATCGACTGATCGAACCCGGACAAAAACTATCCGGAGGAAGAGCTCACGAAAATCCAAAAATACGAGTCTCCAAATATTCTCAAAAAAATTTATCATATATTTTGTACTTTAATTTAGTAACTCACGAGATCGTGAATGTTGCATCGTTGGAACGCAGATCGAAGAATAATACTTTATTCGATTTATTTATTATAAATAACAAAATTAAATCGAGTCCAACCACGCAAACCTCAATGAGAGACAGTTTCATTATCTCTTTTTGTCTCCCTTATCCGGTTATTTTCTATTGGGACGAATTCGATTGACGAAACGGATTTTCTTTTCTTGATTTTGGTCTTTTTTATCCTCATACAAGACTGTACATACTGTTCCAGAACGAGTATACGTGTACAAAAAACATAAAACAATAACAATTAATGCATTAACGATAAACGAAGTCGAAGTAAGATTCGCGAATCTAATACTGTATAAAAAAAGTGACGCAACGTTTCCTCCCGTTTGACGAACGGCGACAGTTAAATAACATTAAACATAAATAGGGAATTAAAAATAAGATAATTTTGTCTATACTTTTCTTCTCGAAAACTAAAACGTTAGGAATTCCTTTTTATGCCACGTAATCTGCTCGTTAAGATAATTAAATAAACAAAAAAAAATTAAGGTTTACGCACGAGAAGAAAATCGACTATTTACACCAACGCGTCATGATGTGTCGAAATCGATCGCATCACGTACGCAAATACTAGCCTCCGTTAAATAAATCGAAAACATCGAATAGAGAGAAATTAATTTCATTTTTTTTCGGAAAGAAGATATTTTTCTCCCCATTGCTTTCCCCTTTGGATTCTCCATCCAACATTTAATAATGTACGCACGATTGGTTATAGGAAAATCTAACGAGATTTCATGCAAATATTGCTACACATTGGATTTCTACCAAAAATGGCCACCTCGAAAAATTGTATTCCTTTTATTAATTTTATCATTTAAGTTTTTTCAAAACGTTTGAAGATCGATTCAAGATGAATTCGATTATTTGCAAAGATAAAACGAAACATTCATTGATGGACTGTGTTCGAGTCTGAATGGAATTATTGAATTGGCTTTGACAATAAAATTTTGCATGAGCGAAATGACGATGACGACGAAAAAATTCGAATTTGCCAAGGTGCCCATTTGAGATGATTTCGCTTAAAATAAAATAAGGCCGCGACAATGTTCGATAAATTTGGTTAGCGAATGAATCAGGGTTCTCGCGTTCGTTGCTGCTCCCTGTGGCGCTGATGCTCTATAATGCATTTCTTGTATGCGACCGAAGGCACCCAATAGCATCCGGCAACACCGAGCATGCAGATACCGTGACGTTCCTGACAGTCTTGAGGTCCCGGTGAGCTTTCCCATAGACATTGCTTACCAGCAGACGTTTCGAATGCAGCTCCTTTCTTCCACCACTTCGTATACGATATCTGTGAACAATTCAACAAAGCAACTCTGTCATATCGTCCAATCTTCCCTTATTATTCCCTGATTACAAATCTCTTCTCCATCTCTACGTCGACCTGGAATTCTCTCTACTTCGCTAATTGTCTTTCTCCTCTTGTACCTAGTTTCGGTCCAGGGACTATCAGCTTTTAAAGAATCCGTGTCTCTGTCTTACATTTGTATGGAATTGCATAAAAGCATTTGTACATACTCGGACGATATCAACTCCCTTGCCAATTTTCAAAGAGCTGCAGTCTTCTAAATTTCATATTCCAAAATGATGGACATTCAAATTCTACACGTTTATTTCTTGATATTCCTGACTAAAATTACCAAATAAATGATGCATTGGTCAGTGTTTTACCAGCATTAGCCCGACTTTAAATTCACGGTAAAAGTTTTATAAGGATTCTATTTCAGGTCTATTTGAAATTTAGACGAAATTGTGGACTGTGGTAATTGAAAGGATTGGAATTTATAGTTCCATCAATCGAAATGTCCATCGTCGGGCAATATTTCAAACTCGACAATTGTAAATAATGGCATTTATCTCTTCAAAGAAATATAATGACTCGATACGATGGGAATGAAGCGAGCGACAAATGAAAAAAAAGTGCAGAATCAAATGAAAGTCACTTACTTGACAAACGCAGCCGCGATGATACAATTGCCGGAAGCCTTTTCGTTGACGGGGTGTGACCTCGGACCAAAGCATGGACAAACTGCAGAGCGATATGCTCGGCTTTCCACCAATAATACGTCCACTGATGAGCCACGTTTTACCAGGAGTGAGATTGAAAGCTCCGCATAGGCTCTCCGACGATGGGGACCAGAGACGAACCGGCTTGCGTTCGAAAATCATTCGAGCTTTCGGCGTTGCCTGTTAACATGCCAATTTTCGCTTGATTAGCCAATCGAAATTTCTCAACACGCTCCTCGCACGCGCATCAAACTCTCCACAGATTCTCATTCCCATGAATTTCACATGAGGATCGAATCGTCGCTTTCGCAAATTTACGGCCCGAAATTTCATTCAGAATGACATATTCGGTTACTCTGATCGATCGATTTCTGCAAAAATTAATGATATCCGAGTAATTGATACATTTTCATTCGAAAATACGATTCGAAACATCAATTTATGCTTTTTAGCTCATATTTGCATATCTGCCATACATGACAAATTGTACTGATAAAATATGAAAAAATAGTAATTGACAATTATTCGAAGGCGATTTTTTGTCTGAAATTCTCACTCTTGCTGCAGTTCTATTTATAAGTGCTAAATCACAAAAAAATTCATTGGACCTTGAATATCAAAGGTCGATAGAATAATAAATCACGATAATTTCCATGATGAAAAAGGGAGCAGGTTAGACAGCGTGCAGCCCGGATGCAGAAGGCCGTTATCCTCGAAACCCTCGATCTGTATACTGAGATAATTGAGGTTGGACTGTGAATCAAGGGAACCCTCTTGCTGATGCGCGATAGTTGCAAGTTTGATCGGATCGTCGAGTCCGAGACCCTCGAGTGTCGGAACTGTGGAAATCCCGAACTCAGCGCATTGACACTATCGCTTGATGGATAATAATTGAAAATGATATAATAAGTAATAAATGGAGGCGCTAGAAATAATAACACTGAAAATTTCTGCTCGGAGAATTTTTATTTCTGGAGCTGTCTCGTTGAAAATATAGTTATGAATCTCGGATTGCAAAATTCGAGGTGAAAATCTTGAATGCGTACGTGAGAGATGAAATGGAAAGGAGCTCCAGAGCTCGTGACAAGGCTTTCGAATATCTTCTTGTTGTTATCGTCGTTACGAGATGCTCCGTGCGAGCAACCCATAACTACGAACACGACGATAAATTTCATTCCTCGATGCTGCTTTATTGCATATCATGTTATATAGCCCGGGATTCCGGTCGCATGTGCACTCGGTGTTGCAAATTTCAGAATTGAAATCGATACCTCCTCAATAATTCGAAGTACACCAAAACTTCTTACGCACGCGACTTTCTTCTCATTATACTTTTTTTAAATATCTTGTACACAGCAACTCGAAGATGGATTTTTTTGAAATTTTGAATTTTCATTTTGTTTTCAGTATTTCAATTTTTTTATTTTCTCTTGTCAGAATAGTTTTACCTTATTTTTTCTATTTCGTTATGTTGGTAATTCATTATGTTATTATTAAATGAATTTATTGAATACAGACTGGGGAAAAATTGAATTTTATATCAATATTTTATTGATCAATTTTTCGGTGTTAAGTAAAGCGTGTCAGTTCGCTTTCGCAATTACTCAGTATGTACGAGAAAAGTTGGGGCGTGTGCGCGCACCGAATCGAAGGACTCGAGAGGAAGATCCTCAGCGATTAATCGCCTCGAAAACGGTTCTGTCGACGGGGCAACTTTCACGAACAGTATTTTTGGCTCGACGAATAGAATGAAGAATGGCAAAAAACATAACCGAAGAAAACTTTATATTTTCTCACAGCGGGAAAATACACTCTCTTATATTTGCTCAAATTTTTTTTATAATTCAATTTTGAACAATTTTCTTTGTTCATTTTTTAATATTATTATAGAATAAAATTGTTATTAAATATTATTTATTAAAGAAAGATCTTTAACGATTAGTCGCCTGAAAAATGGCTCTGTCGACAGGGCAACTTTCGCGAACAGTATTTTCGGCTCGACGAATATAATGAAGAACGGTATAAAAAATTACGGCGGAAAACTTGATTATTTCTCGCAGCATGAAAACACACTTCTTCAGACTTCTTATCTTCTGAAACACTTTTCTATCTTTTTTTTAAACTTTTGTTGGAATTTAATTAAAAAATTTCTCTCTGGAGAAAATGAAGAAAAGAATTTTATGTATTTAATGCGCTTATTCTATTCTGAAATACTATTTAAAAATTGAATTTTTCGTTTCTTGCTTGAAGAGTAATTATCGAGAAGGAAAATATACGTAAAACCATGATTTTTCGTTCAAGTGTGTCTTAAATTTCTCAACACCGAGATTCACTGGCAAATATTTGACTAAAGGAAAGCTACATTGCGAATATTTTCATTTCCTCGATTGAATATGTACAGTACCATTCAAAAGTACGATAAAATGAGCTTTCGAAGAAATTACCGAAAAAGACGAAATATTAAAGACCATTTTCATTCTTATATCAATGGGTACGTGTTCTGCTGTTATTTTGCATATCTATATTTTTAAAGTATAAAAAGTTTTATTCGAAATGATAAGAAGAAACATTTGCAAAGTTGACGGTCCTGTACGGAAACGTCGTCGTCGTCGAAAAATCTCTAAATGTGTGAAACTTTTCTAAGGAAGAAGCTTTGTAGAGCGTTAAAGAAGTGATTACTTTATAGAAACGACAAACTCGATGGGGAGGGAAAGAATAACTTGGCTCAGGACTGAAAAAGCGTTTTCAAAGCTAGCGAGAGAATAAAAGGAGAAAATGTTACTTTTCATTTGTTTGCCCGCGTGCACTGACAACACTCGCTCGCGCGAGAAAACGTTCTCAATCGGTTGCCACTCGTTTAAAGTTCATCACTTTGCTCCCGAGATTTAAAGTCTGCATAACGCTTGAATCCTCTATTTACATAACCCAAATGCACGCGAAAAAAAAAATCTTCAATTGAGGTCGTTACTCTCAAATAAAAGCAAATAAAAGCGGCAACTCGAACAACGAATTGAAAACGAAAATGCTTGTAAACACATTTGCAGCCTTCTTCGATTTTTTCAAATTGTTCAAATTTCTTGAACAATTTTAAAAATATCTTAAACATTTCAAAATTATTCATTTAACAGCGATGTTTCATATTTTTATTTTTTATGAAATTTATCTTCTGGATTTCATAATCTCTGTCGTCTTTTGTTCATTTTTTATCATACTGTTCTTCCATAAATATATTCAATGTAAAGTTTAGATTATATACGAACCTTGAAAAGTCGATGAATCTTCACTCTGTATGCAACCTCATGATCATTCGGTCTCGACCACTCTTTCACTCTTACGACAGCCACTGTAAAAAAGTTCAGATTTTTTTATTTAACAAATAACTTATATAAGCACTTATCGTTAATTAGAAATTTTTCATTTTTATCCATTTTGTTTGCAAGATAAAAAATTGCGGTGCTTCAAGGCGCATGAAAAGATTGAAATTTCTGAGCAAAGAAATCTTAGCGAAATTACATTACTAAGGTGGCAAGTCGTTTTCTCAAATGTCAGGCAATATTCGCCAAATTTTCTTGTTATGGGTGACGATTTTAGGGATGAAAAGCCGTGAGACGAGAGTCTCGAAGAAACGTGAGGGTGTCCAAGTGCAAGAAACTCTGCGAGTGACGTCGCCACGCGCCTACGAGCCCTCGACGATTCCCCAGCGAAATCTTGATGAAAAATTTTCATTTTTCGCCGACTTAGGAAAAATTTCGTAGAAGGAATGTCTTCCGGTTCCCTGCACATTGCATTAAATTTCATTTTAGACGGCTCTCAACTCGTTGCCTTAAACGAAACGAAAGTAAGAGAGAGAGACAGAGAGAGGGAAGCAGAGAACAGAGAAGAAGAGAGAGAGTGAGAAGGAAAAACAATTATTGTCATCATTTTGACATTTTTCATTCTTTTGTTATCAGAATTTGAGACTCGTTGAAAATTTCTTATTTTGAGCTTTCTTCTGCTTTAACATAGTAAAGCAATGATATGAAAACTAAAAAAGTGGCGTATAAAAAGAAAATTTTAACAAAATTTGTTAAAAACTTAAAGCTCTGATATTTATTAATTTTTTTATATATAAAATCTAATTTTCTAATTTGCCGCCTTCAAATTGAGTATCGATTTCTGTAATATTTTGTACCTCAAAAAAAGTTAAGCCCGCGAAGACAGGGTATTTCTTTTATTTTCTCCTCTTTCTAAGAAAAATCGTAAAAATACTCGCAATGACATGCAATTCCGATTCCACGGAGGATATGAGGGAATTACGAAGAGGAAATCGAAGCATTAGCTCGAAACGCCCATATTCCGGACTTGGCATTCGAGTCGGAAGGGTGGCAGAGATAGTGCGGGGAAAATCTATATAAGGAGTGACGCCTTCACCGGCGCTGTGAAAGGGAAAAGCACCATGGGATAATCTCTACCCACGTCAACCACGATCGCTCTACGTGCCTTCATCTATATAATTCTCATGTTCGCTTTCCAAATATACAGGGTGTCTTACAACCCACAATGTGTATTCAAAAATAAACTTTATCACAATAATTTTCCACTAGAAATGAGCGATGGGTAAGAATCAATTGAGTACGTGAGTCATGTCAATGTGACGAGTTATCGAGGTTTTGAGAGCGAGCCAATCACGTGCGCGCGCATTACGTCACAATGCAGGAGCGTCACGCCACGCTCGCTCACTGGCTGATTTCAAATCTTTGATAACGGTTACGCTATATGTGCACCTAAACACTTTATATACATTCATTCAGACTATTATTCTGGTCCCTACACGGACCCCATTCAGGATTCCTTTGGTCTTGATAAATGTGGATGAGAAGAGCGTGATCCGACAGCAAAATTCTGAAAATGACTTAGCCCACGCGATACGTGGTTTTGATCGTTCGGAAAGCGAGAGCGGAATAGAGCGCTTCTTAATCCCCAGGTATATCATGGAATTATGCTCCTTCGGCAATATTATCGCAACTTCTCACGAATCGATGTGAGAAGACGGCTCAGCGTTTCAGCAAGGAACGCCTTAGTTGAAAACACTCATCCATAGACGTTTTTTTTTCGCGACATTCAAATCGTGAAAGCTTTATTCTAAAAATATTACATGAAAAAACTCTTAACGAAAATTCTCCTTCAAAAATGGGAGTTGGGCGTCAGAGCCTTTCCATAAATGGCATATCGATCAATTTTTACAAATGTCTCGAACTACTGCATATTGATACTCTGCCCAGAAAGGGCTGTGAAGAAAAAATATGAAGAAAGAGCTTTTGAATATTCAAAAATCTTTTTTGTTGAATGTAGATTATTGAAAAAAATTACTCTGTATGTCGTGTCTGATTAAATTTTGTGACTGTGAGAGCATATTCCGTTGAATTACAGTTTGAAGCTAACTCAATCCTCTGACAAGATAACCCTGAACAATGTGCTTCAAAATCTTGTTCAAGTACATAAAGGGAGGTCGTCCTTGTTGAATTACCGATTTATTGAATGAAATTTTAGTTACCGAAATCCGATTGGCAAAATTGCGTTTGCGGGTGCTGAATTGAGCAAGTGCAGGCGTCCGTGACACGTAAGTGGTTTAACGATAAGGCCACGATAGCCAATAACGTCAACCGAGTTAATTGCCCCATCTGAAATTGAAATAAACAATTAGTTATCGCAGGCATTTGACAGATTTTCCAACTACGTTAAATATTGTTTCATCATTACTACGCGATGAATACTTAATTTAAACAGGAACCACTCATAAAATTAAACAGAATTGATACGTCTGTTTAGAATGGCATCAAGCTTTATGGTTGAAAAGTAGTGAATTTTCGTTCGTTCGATGAAAGCATGCAATACGCGCATAGGATAAAGCGTATTGAAGGCTTTCTTCGTCGTTGGCATAATCTCGAATTACAGAGGCTTCGTTATCGATAATAGAGCCGAAAGATTGGCATGACGCTCATGCAAAGCCATAGACGACCTACACCAATTTATCCTCCAGATCGTTAACGGTTCAATTAGCCCGATTGATCGATCCTATCGGTCTTGCAACATTGCTGAGCATATATACCCCCTCGTTCTTGGACAAGTCAGCGCGTAACTTGGTGGCAATAATGCACACTTATAGGTACATCCTGTAACGAGGCGCTCCTTATTTTTGCTCCTGCAGTTTTTTAACATAATTGTCGCGGTACAGTCAAGTTCAAAAATAAAGTTCTTGCACATATGTAAGTTATGAAAACGCGCTACGATTCAAATTTGACAACATATAAACAATAAGCCACGTGTTTCGAATTTTCAGTTCATTTTTACATTAAAAATATTTTCATCTTGAATGTTCAGAACACAAATTTCTGGTGTTATGTCGTTTTTTATGAAATCTTATTGAAGGCGACGATTCTTTTCGACGCACTTATTTTATATACATTCTACTATCCCGTGTTCGGCGTTTCTTACATTATATACTTGCTCAAATTTATCATAATACTCGTGAAATTTCTGATGCTCTGACATGCCACAGATAAAATTCATGAATATTCATTTCAACGAGCCAAAACTTGAAGCATTGAAAATTTGTGAATATTGCAGAAGTTTTGTCAACCCAGGGTTTTGGGATCGAGCGTCTCAGAGCTTCTATCGCTTGCTTTTCTTTTTACTTTCGAAGCAACACTCCTGAAACTGAATCTCGATGCTTCTCGTTATCGACGCTTTTAGAGAGACAGAGAGAGAGCGAGAGAAATCCGTAACGAGCTGTCGTTCCGTAAACGGCAACTTGAAACTTATCCTCGTTAATTATTTATTCGCCAAGTCATTATGCTGCTTCCAGCAAACAAGTTAGTGTAAAATAGATCTCTGGCGTGGAGACGAATGCGCTTTTAATAATTTGAGCCCATATAATTTTCGTTTTCCACTTTTTTTATTTTAATTTCAAATAGTCCTTTCTTACTCAATAATTCATATTTGAATTATTCAAAAAATTTATCTAACCATTTTATTGAAAAAAATTGCGTGTCGTTCATTTTGCTTTTATTCGTTTTAGTAGAATAAACAAAAATTATAGTTCCACACACATTCAAGGATGAAAAAAAATTTAGACTCCCATAAAACAATTGTTGAATTTTTGAATCTCGGAATTCGTCAGTCTTCGATACTCCGCGTGTTTACCTTTTTAACAAATTACCTTTAGAGACGAAAAAAAACATTTTTTCTCCTCTCGCCAGCGAGCCGTAATTAATGGTCGACTCGGTGGGCGAGTGAATAAAATTCCAGAATGAAATTGGCATGGGAGCTGCTAAAAATAAAGTTCAGATCGGGGTCGTCCATGCACGGGCGTACTCGGATTCCGCGTGAAATGCAAATGGTCCAAATTCGTTGGCGCACCATCTAAATTCGTCCTAAGCTTGTCTAAAAATAGTCTTCGCGAGCGGTGACCGATATAAACGCGAATCTCTCGCTCTTCTCCATTCCATTTTTCGTCGTTTTCTAAACTCACGTTTTGTCTTCCTAATATGTGACGCAACACACGCCGTCGCGGAGGAAACTCGCGCTAGCGCCAGACGATTCGCTAATCGAGAAATTAGCCTCGCTCCAATTGAAATTCTTGAAGCTCTCGGTATCACGTAAGAGAGCGTCGAAACGGGAAAAAGAGAGAGAGACGTACATAGAGAGATAAAATAGAGACAAAAGATGAAAATAATATTCGAGAAAATCATTGCTGATGATATGAGCGTCGTGTACTGAAATCTTCGTCTCCTCGAGATGACGGTTCGCAGAAACCGACCAGAAATTGCGCATTAAATAGCGTACATGAGTTTAAGGTACTCGTTCAATTAGGAAAATAATAGCTCGCTCGTATCATCCCTTAAGAAATTTAATGAGTGCTCGGAAGACCGAAAATCTCGGAATCGGAAAGGCGAGAGACAAAAGGGGAATGAAAGGGGCTTTTTGGGGATGCTCGTAAAGTGGAGACTAATTGCGTCAAATGTGAGGAAATGGCAGAATTAGAGTTCGGAAGTTTGTCAGGAGATTAGGCATTATGAAGAAGCCCGAGATAATTATATCATCGTGCCGGTGACTCGAAAAACCTTTGACAAATCATGATTCTTTTTTTTTTCGTCTCTTGATCTCTCTTTCTATCACTTTCACTCTCTGTTTGACCGTTTTCCCTGTTTATAGACGCCAGCTGGTCCATCCCGGAAACTAAACATAGAAACTAGACGATAACTCGAATATACGAGCTTCATCCTACATCTAAACACGTGTAAAAAACGTTTCTTCGCGCGCTTGTCAGCGGTCGGACAACCGCTCGCTCAAGCATCCCATTCACCAGGCAAACCATTCGACCAAAATAATTTTCACTATTATGAGAATCCTTACGGTTTATTCCGATTTTATTACTTTTCTGAATAACGCTACACGCGTTCATCTTTTTCCATCGTTTTGATGCGGTCGATCGCTTTACAGAAATCTGCCGTTTCTCTTCTCCTTTCTTTTACATATTACCGCTGTGCATCGATATTTTTTGTTCTCTTCGATGGAGAAACGAAAGAACTATTTTCGTAATTATTAAAAAAGAATAAATTTCCTCTGGATTCTCAAATACTACGTTGAAAAAAAGAATGTTAATTTAACGAACGTCACATAAAAGTTGGCGGGTTGGAATGATTTATCGAATTTATGAGAAAAGAGTATCGGAAATAATCGCAACGTGTATAGTTTTTCTCCCGAAGGAATGAGAGAGGAATGAATAATAAATAGTGATTACTGGCCCCGGGTAAATACGAGGAACATGCGATTAGAGTACCTGACAATATATCTTCTATGTGGGTGAATAGCTTCGCATGTTTGTACGTTTACGTGTGCTTTTAAGTGTATTATACACGTATCGAATGTTACGAAGGGTGCTCGTTCGTTTCTCCGAGGCGTCCGACGATCCGGTCGGGACCGTGTGCACGTACGTCACCTGTAAAGCCAGTGCGCAAGCACCGCTTGCAATTTATATCTCTCTACCTAGCATGGAATTACAGAGATAAATACACTGGACTCGCGGTCCAATCTCTGCGCACTCACGGTTTAAATTCCGATAATTCGAACGCTACCTCGAGCCGTAAAAAGCTGCTTCCGAACAAACCCAAAACAAATTCGACACACGCGAATATAGAATTACGAGAAAATTAACAGTCACGAATAATGAGAAAAAATCGTTACTATATTTTGTGAATATACCAAGAAACACACCACGAATATTAATCCTGATTTTCCCATATGCATGAAGAATCATGGACGTTTCATGCACAAATTATACAAAAAATGGCAATAAAAAAGAGAACAAAAACATTTTTTTATTCTTTTAACATTTTGTGAGAAAATTATGAGAGTACAAAAAATGTATATTATTTTTTATAAACTTGTCACTATAAAGCTCTCGAATCAAAGTCTTTTATTTTTATACTGGCAACGATAATCGGTAATAAAAAGCGTCTGTTCGGATGATAAAAATGATTATTTTTCTGTCAGATCAATAAAACTGCCAAGATCAAAGACGAAATAGGAACACATATTCTTTTGATATCCGAATGCTGCATCTCGCCGTGGGCAGTTTATCACAAAGCACGAAATAAAATTGCCGAAAAGACGATTTTTATATTTCGATTTATATATAACGACTCATCCTTTTTCAGAGGACGCCCTTATCACCGGAAATAAAACAAGTGACTGTCGTCGTCGACTCGATCGTTTTCATTTTGAGAAAACAAAGAAGGAATCTTCTGCAAAATAAATTTTACGATTCTTGAGAGTCTGCCCGTTGAAGGAGTTTCCGTACGTTGATGACGTACATTTTACAAGTTCCACCTTTGATTCCTTCTCGAGCAAATAAGTCAAGTCTGCAACGAGCACAATTTTTCGTCCCATCAAATACCAGCAAGAAAGATCGAAAAAAAATGTTCCGTCGTCTCTTTTCTCTTTTGTTTTCTCAAATCTTTTTTTTTTTATTTCCTTTTTATCATCGTTCATTTGTACTCGACATTTCCTCCGATCGTAAATCGCGAAACTTCGATTCTCTCGTCTCTCGGACACGTCAATCTTCAAACTTTCGAGAGCATTTCTCTCAAAGCACTCCTTCTCTCCGTTTTCCGTGCTTTTCCCTCTCGTCTCTCCGGATATCTTTGTTTCGATCCCAAACTTATTTTAACGGTACGCTTTTATCGCGAGATCGCTACTAACTTCTTGCCCATTAGTCTATCATCCGCAGACTCGAAGAAACAAAGAAAAACTTATTCCCAATTTTCATTATAATCCGGACGAAGTGCGCTTTTTGTGAGAAATCCATATTTTTAACGAACCTCAAACGCATGCACATGAAAGAGCTGAATGCGAAGATACATACACAGGAATGAAAGGAATATAAAAAAATTCTTGTTAGCGGATTCTCTGATTTTTATCTCGAGACGAATCTTGTGGATTTTCCATCGCGAACCGTCAAAAAAACGCGAGCTGAAAAACGAGATGCGAATTGTTGTGGAGATGAGGAAAGAAATTCACATCAGTGATAAAGAGAGTAGAATAAGAAAAAAAATATGGCATTTAGCCAACCAGGAAAACTGGTAGAAAATAAAACAAGGGAAAAGAGAAAAACTCGTTTGCGCGAGAGTACACGCTTCGATGAATTTATACATATTTTATCAAAATACTGGAGAATGTAATGTGAGTCTCAGTGAGGACAAAAAGGAGCGTGTAAAGCACACGCAAAAATGAACAAAAATAATGAGAGGCGAAAAAATGGGTGTGAAACGTGTCTGGTCGTTTGGTGATTCCATTCATGGTGATGTACATATGAAATAGCTACTAACATTTTTCTTCTATTTTTTTGTCTTCTTTTATTCCCCTCGCTGTCTCTCTTTTTATTTCGCGTACACGGAGATGGACGTGAAAGTTTTTCGTTGCGGAATTCCCAGTCCGTAAACACGCGAACTTTCGTTCCAGCTTCCTTCTTTTATTCCTTCGTTCATTATAAATAAGCCAAAGTCCGGTGGAAAGTCGACTGTCGTCGTGGTTCATCCGGAGAACGCTTTCCCGAGAGGGTTGCAAAACTCCTAGCACGCGTGTGGCAACGCTCTTTTCTTTCGTCTCAAACTGGAAATGCGAGAGATCCGATACGAAGTTTTGGTCTCTCGATCTCACGAGTGCAAAAAATATAGAGATGTGCGACTCCGGTCAGTGAAGTACCTCCCGGACGAAAATATTAAAAAATGAATTCGGATCAACAATTTTTCAAGTCGCCAAACAAGTTTTCGGAATCCTGTCTCTTTATTTTTTTTCCTTTTAGGAAATTGACTTTAAATTTCTTCGTTGACTTTAAATTTTAAGATATCATATCAATTCGAAAAAAAGTTTTCTTTTAAACCCTCATTGATATAAAGTATAAATGAAATATCGATTCAATGATAAATTGTTAGTATATTCGTTTCAATCGCATATGTTTTCAAGGCGAGCATTATTTTGCCTCGGTAAAACTCTCTTGAATGGAGAGTCACCAGCGCAGCTGACCCCGAGCGATTCATCTCCTTTCTTCGATGTACACGTTGAAGCACTCTCGAAACTTTTCGTGTAAAACCTGGACTTCCTCGCTCAAAAATACAACACGAAGAGAGAAAGCTTGTCTTGCAGAGTTTCGCAAGCTCGGCATCTGTGTTGAGTGCATACGGTATGTGTATGCTAAAAATGTAAAGATGAAACTTTATTTGAGAGAAAAACAAATTTCGACAATACTACAAAGAAAGTCATGATTATTTCATCATTAATTTTACACGATCATTTTGTTCATAAAAATGACAAAAATTTTCATAATAAAATTTCGAGAATTCCTCGACAATGAATAATCGTCACATATTTCGCATCAAATAACCCATATATATATATTGTCTATTCAAACATAAAGAGTGAATAGAATTCTTGCGATTCAGCACGCGAAGCGTGCGTTCTGGATCCATCACGAGATGCATTTCAGTGCACTCCTATATTGAAGTTCTTCATTATGTTTTTCATCTGAAATATGCGCATCAGGCGTTCAGTAAAGGACAAATAATGAAAGTCGCTCGAAGTGAAGAGGGAATCTTTCCGGATTATCTCAAGAATGAGAAAATAAAATAGATAAACATCAAGAATAATACAAATCACAAATAAATAAAAACTATTATCGAGCACGAATGTTTACTTCGTAAATAATACAAATCCAAGAATGGAGAAAATATTTCAACATCTTCGACAGTCAATTGATCGGATAATTTTTATTGAATTTATTTTGCAACGATGATTCCAATAACTTCAGAACCTGACATTTATATTGCGGTAAATGACGTTACGTTAAACGAATCAAGGAAAATGTACTCAGAGAGAGAAAAGGAAAAAAGAAAGTGTAGATGAAGAAAGTTATTCCTATTTGATTTATGGAATCCAGATGATCTTGGGGTTTATTTTATTTTTACGTCTTTTTTCTACATTTATACTTCACGCATAAAATACTTTCTGCATAAAAAAATGAAATAAAGCAGTGAGAAGGTGAGACGGTCATGAATATCTTTGTAAAAATATTTCCCTTCGTTCTGAAGGAATTACAATCGCGATTGGAGGGGAAACGCTTCGGGTTCATTGTTTTTGCGTTACATTCCAGGCAAAGCACACGCTCTCCGTTCTTCGCCCACCTTGGGATTAGAATTTCTAGTATTTCACTATGAGACGCGTTCGTATATTTTATCCTCATAGTGTATATTATACCTACATAGACGTATAAATGTATTATATGCGTGCCTTTCGAGCCCTTGTCCTTTGCACTCTTCCGGAAAGCCGACGCCGTCATGGAAACGAAATTATTGGGCACGTAAATACAAAGACTTTCCCTTCTCTTTCTTTCCTTTGTTCCGCAAATCCTACACCCAAATCCCCCTTTTTCCCTCATATTTTTCCACTCCGTTCCCTCTGAAATTTTTTTCGAACGGATTACATTTTTTTGATACCGTTTTTTATTTAATAAACGGCGGAGTATGCGTGGAATACGATTTCTGATGGCAAACGGTACCATCATTTTTTAACAAAAAGAGTATATGAACTTTTTTTTCCTTTTATTTTGCTCTTCAAATTATGTTCGTAAAAGTGAATTCTATTTATTTAGTCTTTTCTTGTTAATATTTCACTCTATTATAAAAACTAATATTTCCCTTTAATATTAGTTCTTACTCTGTAACTTTTTTTGTACTTGCCTTTTTTTGTTTTTGAATAAAAATTTTTCAATAAAATAGTTAATTATTCACAAAGAAATATTTATTCGGTCATGTAATGTCATTGACTTTGAAAAGTGCGTGTATAAAAATACGAAATGAATGAATTATTGTTCAATGAATGCGAAATTTAATCTTATTTTATTTGTCACAACAGTTCAACGTTCCCATAATAATTCATCATTTTTTTATTGTCATGTACTGTTATTATTTTGACTCGATTGTAACGCGAAAAAAGGCGGAATGTCGAGACAATGAAATGGGGGCACACGTCGGATGCGTTTGTTCGTATATGATCGATATCTCTTCGGGCTGGCCAGCACGAAACCAGAGAGCATTTATTTATTGTCTTGGAGCGAGAATCGATATGCGAACGATACTCCTTGCCGTTATTCGAATGGCGTGAGAGAGCCATAGATACGCTTTTGTCTCATAGATAGACACAAATCCGCCCTCCTCTTCGCCTCATCGGAGAAGCGCCTTTGAGATCTTTCAAGAAACATCTCAGAGGCTTCTCGCATCGAGCATATTTCATTTTCTAATCCAAGTTCACAAAATAAAAAATCTTTGAATTACTTCTACTGCGAAAAGAGATATGAAAAACAAAATATAAGAGAAGAAAAGTCGGAAAATCATAGTAATACAAAGTATTAAATAATAACTATAAAAATATCGATTTCCATACGGATGTGCATTTGTAATGATCGATGGCTAATGGAAGTAACTGATTGTTGCTGACGTCATACGGACAATATTGAGAACCGTTCGTGATTGATCGTCGCCAAACCTCAAGTCGTTTTTTTTTACGACCCGATGGCCGGGAGTGATCTCGAGGTACTCGCACGTCTAATAACGATGACGATTTATTTATTATAAAATATACGAGGCACGTACCATTTACACTCCTAATGTACGAATGTTTACAAATGTTTTGTGACGCATCGCTGGTTAACCTTTTCTGCATTTCTCTCTCTCTCTCACTCTCTTTCCTTCTTCTGTCTTCATATTCTAGAATTCGCGACATGTAGAATTTTCTCCTCGTACATTCCGCGATGATTCACTACGAGAGTTCTTCTTCGTGTTTACCTGCCCGTTATTCCGATCGCTTCGACTTTCGTCATTCCTTCGAGACTTTATCCCATTATTCATGCGTTTTTTCCTCCTCGAGTTTCAGGTCGAGGTTGGATTTTTGGAATTGAAAAAGGATACGAATTCAAAGATTTCTGTCTTGAATTTTTGAAGGATATAAATATCCTTCAAATCCATAATCCTCATTAGGATGCATTCCCAATGCAACATATCGATTTTATGCAACTTATTTTCAAAATTATTACAAGCATTTTTATAACTTTACAAAATAATTTTTTGATTAGAGAAATTTTCTAACGAATGTTCAATTCCATTTGAAAAAAAATTGAAATGTACATGGAATTAGATTTTATGATAATTTTGACGCAGTATAAAATCTTTGCAGGTACTGTGCGTGGGATTCAAATTTTCTTCTTCTGTTGTTCATTTTTTTTCGCACCCTTTCCTACAATGCAAATTTTCGACAGTCACGTGGCGAGTGACTCACAGACGAAATTAGTCTCGTATCTCGTCACGATCTAAATCTATTACCTGCTCGGTGCGTGTATTTCCACGACGGGTGGTGAAAGCTTAATGACGATCGGTCACTTTGTGAGCCGCCAGACAACAGAGACAAAACAACATTCTGAATTCTCACTCTCGTAATCATTCTCTTTCCACTTACTTGCCTAATTAATGGTTGTATTGTTTCTACTAAGTAGAAAAACCTATTTTTAATCCGGAAATTATTTTTAAAGGTATTCAATGCGTTATGCGTATAAAACACCGTCGAATTCATTAAAATAATAATTATGCCATAAAAAATTTAATGTTAAAAAACTTCTCATTTTGTACCAGTTTTTCAGACTTTTTTTTAAACTCCAGACATCTCTTTGAGTGTATATTTAGAGGCAAACAACGGTTTAACATTCCGACAAAATCGATTAGCATGCCAAGTTCGATGCACCAGAGTGTGTGCCCGGCACACGCCTGTGCATCGCGATCCGGATGAAACTCGAAGAATTCCACGTGATTCATATTATTTCTATCAACTTCTGAGGATAACGATCGCTTTTTTCATCCTCAACGCATAAACGTTTCGGTAAAAGTTGTTTTTAAATTCTTTCTGAATCAGCATCATTTTCTTCCACACACTCGAAACATCAATCGTTAAGTATTCGGATATAATAACATCGTTCATCACACACTATTTCGTTGATGAAAAAATAATCATATTTTTTTATCTCTTCTGATGATTGAGATACAATCATTTAAATACATTTTTATAATCAAGCAAATAACAATCTACCAAAAAACAGCATATATGCTGTAAAAAAAGGAGGCAAGTACATTTACGGGATTATACTCCAAGCTGTAGTAGAAAATATGTGTTAATACTTAAATCGATTTCACTAATATAATTCGTAATCTAAAATTTAGGGAAAGAGACGAAAAATTTCAAAGTAATGTCACACAAACGAAAGTTTAATATTGATAAAAAAAGTCGAACTAAAGACTTATCGAGTTCTTTTACTCCAGTGAAGGAAGCTGTCCTAAAACTCGGCAAGTATTTACATAGTTCAAAATTTTTTATGAATATTAAACTTTTGTTTGTGTGACATTACTTTGAAATTTTTTGACTCTTTCCCTAAATTTTAGATTACGAATTATAATCAAGCAAATAACAATATACATATATAATTTGTTAATTCGTTATTTTAAATATTTAATAAACCCTTATGTCACAGAGACGAGAATATATAGAATGTAATTTTAGTTTTTTTAATTGCGTTCTCAAAGGTATAAGTCTCGTTTGTGGTGAAGTTCAAGTTGCTTGTAGCGGTGTAGCCTCAAAAAGACGCAACCGAGATCGTCTTGCCTGGGGAAAGATTTCAGGACAATTACTGTACATTTATTACGAAGTGTACGTGCGTAGAATGAATTTGTGGATGTTTACTCTCCCAGGATAACGCTTACCCTGCATTTAGGAATTCATTGTTCATACATAATTGTGCTTTAAATAAAGTCAGAATACGTGTTTCATCAACGAAGCATTCTCCTCTTTCATAGTGTCTTATATATATACTTTTGCCTAGCAGTGAAATCGGAAGAAAATTGTTGAAATATTTTGACTTCAATCGGAAAATTCTTTTTTCACTTATGTTAGAATTAAAATATTTGAGGTTGCAATTCATAAAATATATGAGGTCGTTTCAATTAGCCTTAACCCTGTCGCCCCGTTTGCTATTATCGTGCAAAATAAAAGGTTGTTTAAACTCAAATGGCTGTCAAGGTGTGACATATTAATGAACGAATTTATATTTATATTTTCTACACGTGTATATATCTACATATGTACAAGAATATTGTATAATAGAAAGAGAGATCAGATTGCACATCGTAAATTTATGCTAATGAAAAGTACGAGCGCACTTGAAAAGACGTGGTAAACCCACTTCATGCGTTTATTATTATTATTGTCCTCGTAGCCATTATTGTTATTATTGTCTACAACTATCGCGAATCCGATTTAAATTTTCTTGCGAAATTTATTAGCAAAGAATGATTTCATTTTGAATAATAATTCAATTGCGCATTTAATCTTCATGGAGCAACAAAGACTCCCGAGAGATTTGTTTGTAGAGTTTTTAAATCGTAACTATAGAGTTGAATAATAACTAAATTAGAGTTATTTCTTTGGTAGAAATGAATGCGTGAGAATTCTCGAGCTTTTTTCGCATTTGTCAGTTTAATTTAAATCAGACAAGAAAATATTTGTCTGCTTCTACGTGCTACACTTTATGGACATATCCTCAAAATTATTCAACTTTTAAGGACACTATTTTTTTATCGTACGATGAACATTCAGAGTAAAATGAAAAGAACGAAAACATTGTCATTTCAACGGACGTTCCTTTTTTGTTTTTTTTTTTATTCAATCGCCAGTTTACAAAACTGTTTTCACGTTTTTGCTTCGCACAGAAAATTGTTAGCGACATTTGTGACGGTTCCGTCTCTTTTTTTTCTACTCTTCGAGTACCCGCAAACCGAAAGAGTATTGCATTCGTTTTTTTCTAGTTACATATTCAGTGTGTTATCGGACGAAACAGAACGTACATTCATCCCTATTCGGTTCAACGGAGATATCCCTTTTAACTCCTGAACTAGATAGTATTATCGATGAAAAAAAAAGAATATTGACAATGTCCGGTTCGTTCCGGAAAAGAGGGAATGAACAAAATGGAACGGAGTGAAAGTGAATGTCCATGGGATCGTTGGCGCGAACATCAACGCGAATAACTTTGTTGTTCGCGTGTTGTGTGAAAACAAAAAAGTTGCTGTCACACGCGACATTGAAGACTGCTGCAGAGTTAAAAATCGGATAATAATTCAGTTTTTTTTTAATTTCTGGAGAGCGTTCGCGGTTGAAAGGAAGATTGGAAAATTGTGCACTCCTGGTGAGAATGAAAGGTGAGCAGTCAGCACGACTCTGATGGAGTGTGAGAGAGCTCTCCCTCCCCAAGGCGATAACTCGTTGATACCCGAAACTTTTCGAGAAATTATATACTCTCGTGAATGCATCAAAATCGTCAAAGATAGCAGAAAAAATCATTATTCATTAAGAGCCAACTCATTAATCATTTATTATAAACGCATCAAAGAATAAGATGAGAGAAGAAATTTATAAAATTTCAATTTTTTTTTATATTTACATTTTTGTATTACATTTGAATCTGCGCTATTGTATTTGAATTTCTTTCTACCATTTATTATCGAAAAAATCGTCGACTAATTGGATATGAATAATTTATGAGGTAAAAAAGACAACGGACTAAATTAATTCAAAATAATATGGCACACTAAATTTCGGAATCGGAAATCTTTTATCAGCAAAATACAAAACTCCTGATCATCAGAGGATAAAAATATCCGTATCGAATATTTCTTTCGGACTTATTAATTTGAGCGTAACGTGGATACTCGGAAGTTTGATACAATCGTATGAAAAAAATATTCCCTCGATGTTTTCATTGAGGAAATTTGATATTTCGCGTGATAAGAAAAAAAACAGTTGAAAAATATCTCACGGCAAAAAATGGTTGAAAACATTAATTAATTGCTCCAAAATACTTTAGAAGTAGGTCATAATTGCGTTCGCGACCTTCTCTGTTTTTTGCACTTTTTTTTTCATCTTCATTCGCGTCGCTGTACTTTTTTTCTCCGCTGGAGTTTATACGCGAGGAGTGAAAAGCTGGACGGGTTTACGTGTCGTTCCAGTGTAAATTTACATACTCGCATTAATTCCGGCATGCCCGTGTGTGGTTCATGTTTTGCGCTTCGGCCTCATGCGACTCAGAAAAACAGGCGCGAGATGAGACGTCGCTCCTCCTCGACGGGCTAAAAACCTTCTCTGTTTTGCTTCTTTATTTCTGTTTTTATTTCAACGTTATCGCACCTGCGCCATATTATAACTTTCTCATGAAAAAAATTACAATTACCATTTATAGGCATGAGCTAACTCATCACGTTTCATTTTTTGTCCCGTTTTATTTATCTTTTGATTTATTTTTCTCATTTTCAAAAAATACATATTGGTATTCCGACAAACCATCGAGAAATTTATTGAGCACCGGAAGTGAATTCTCTCGATATGTTTATTTTGAAAATATTTTTTTTTAATATAATTTGCATGAAAATTTGATATCGGAGAATTTTCATTTCAATGAAGGGTCCGAAGTGTATTTATTTTTCAACCATCACGTTTCGAATAAATTGTTGAGTTCCATTTAATTATGAGAGTTTACTCGCAAATATGGAATATGAAGGGTTTTTTTTTATTTTGCATATTTCATAATTATTAAAAAATGTAAAAAGTGTTTTAGTCTCCAGTTCGATTTTTCTTTTGTAATCAATCAGGACTTGACGAAAGTTTCTCGTAAAACATGGTGTAATGAGAAATCTCGTTAAAACTCTGGAACTTTAATTATCTGAATGACAATTGGTCCACGCCTTTGTTTTCATTTTCGTCGTCGAGATAACTCGATGCTTTGTTTCGTTATACGTATTTTATTTGGCTGAACTTTTATTCCAATTCGCACTCGTTTCGTTCGATCTTGATAATTAGTCTCTTTGTTAAAAAAAATACGGTACTGAGCTAAAACGAATTATACGAATCATAATTTTTTTGTTTTTTGGAAGACCAAGATTAGTGGATGCAAAATTAATTCGCTTTTTTGTCTATCCATTTAATCATTCTCTCTCGTAATTTCATCCCGCGTGATGGAAGAATTGCATTTATAAAATTGAATAAACGCGATGTATACGCTGTGAGAATATTCTTATTGGTAATACGCCGATGACATATCGAATTTATTCCCATGCATGCATCAATTGTACTTCTTGTAAAACAACAATTATATATATTAATTTTAATTCTGTGATTGAAGATATGTTTTTATTTATTTTGATATAATAATAATAATAATAATAATAATAATAATAATAATAATAATAATAATAATAATACGAGAATTTTGCATTTGAAAATAAAATATTTGATTTACAAAATGCGTTTCATCAAAAATCTGATCGGAATTTAGTTCATCCTCATATGCAGGCAGATGGAAGAGAGAAGCAACAAAACGTCTGTTTTGGTGTTTGCGAGACAGTGCTTCGAGCATCTAGTTTTATTACTTGCTTTTATTAGCGAGTATATGCAATTGTGGCACGCACGCACTCTTCTTATGAACATTCACGAGTCCGGGCTACCAATACTAGAAATAATTCATAGCCCCGAGTTCATTGTGGTTTCTCTCTCTCTCTTTCTCTTTGTCTTTCTTTCGCTCTCGCCGTAATTATCACTCCCTAGACTAAATAACAGCATATAGAAGTTTTCGTATGTTAGTACGACAAACATGCTTAATCCTTGTGTAACACGCGAGTGTATTCATTAAAATCCTCTTACACGGAACAAATGCACGAAAGCCCTGTCAAACATTTACACTTTCCATGTTATCTTTTGCTAATACATATACTTCATTTATCAACGATCGCGAAAAAGATTCTTCAGATCAAATATTTATTCATTTCGAATTACTTTTTTTGCTTACGAATAATCTTTTTGTTTGACTATCACTTATCGGATATTTGACAAATTGGATTATTTTTAGAGGTGCGTCTTATCGTTGGGCGTAATTGATATTTTTTTATTACAAAAAATTTATGAACTGTAGAAATTGCTTTCAGAACTTATTCCTATTTTGAGTGTTTTGTTGTAAAAGTGACTAATTAAAGAAAACTAATTTCGCGTAAGCGACAAACTGCGAAAGAAAACGAGGAAAAGAAATGTCACCGCGAATGCGTCTCGTGGTGGGATATGTGCGTGTATCTTGCCCTCGCGTCTTTCAACCGCACTCGGTCTTATTTCGCAATTATCAAGCCGCAGCGGCACATACATTTTATGCGTGTGACATCACGCGATAACATCGATCTGCCGCTCATGATACGCGGAGTCAATATTCGCGAGGGTCTAAGAAAGTTTGCTGTCACGGAGAATTTATATCTCGAAGATTCAATTTTCTGATTAATTGATAAGTCATTGATACCGTGCTAAAAGCTTCCGTATTTAGAATTTCATACTCAGATGTATCCTACATATACAAAATGTCTTTGTTATCTTTATTATTTCGCGGATCTCATTTTTTATCTCATCGGAGAGTACGAATTTGCAAACATTTTAATTCATTATCCACACACATTCTATTTTTAATTTGAAAAAAATCTCTCTAATTCGATTAAGTAATTTTTTATCGTTTCTCTCGGAACTTTTTTTCCGAATATTATTCCAAGGAAAACGAGAAATTGAGAAGAGGAAGAAACGTACGCACGATCTATAAAAACTATTCTCGTTCACCTGAGCCATTATTGCGAGACTCGCGTTCGTATGAAATTACAGAGATCGAGCTTTCGTCCGAAACGAATGCAAACTCGACAATGAGATCATCGATACATGCTCATTCGCATATACGAAACGGAGTAAAAAAATCGATGCTCAGTGTCGATAAAACTAAAAAACTATAATCCAATGCTGAATAAATTTCCTTGATTGCGCAAAGAACAGAAAAAAAACAACAATAAAAAACTAAGAGTCGAGAAATAGATTTTTTATCTGATCAATTTTCACGCTCAATTTATAAAAGATTCAAAATGTAATAACTTACATCTGTGTCATAAATAGATGAAAAGGGTAATCGGGAAAAGAAGAGATTGCGACGATAAATCCACGGAGATTAATTCTCCCCTCGGTTCGCTTTCGTATATTCCACTTAAGTCTCGTTAAACTTCGACACAGTTATAGCATCCGTGAAACGTGCATCAAATATCTATAAATATAAGTAAATATAGAAATGTAAACACTGTTGAGAAACTAGTCGAAGTTTGTTCGGTCGAGTCCCCGGAGCTTTGAGCGTGCTCTTCGCGCGCGAGGAACGAAAATGCGACTAGCGGGAATAACCGAAAGAAGAACGGACGCAGGAAGGGAAGTGAGAAACGTATAGGAGGCGAAAAAATGTTGATAACGCAAGAAAGGAGAGACCGAGAAAGGAGGAAGTAGAAAAAAAAGAAATGAGAAGAAAAAAAAAATAAGGGTAATAAAAAACAGAACGAGAAAGAAAAATGAAAAATTGCAAGGAGAACCAATTTGCAGTATAATCGAAAAAATGAGCACAGAAATTTTGGAAATAACAAGAGAAGAAAGGAGCACGAAAAAAGTCAAAATATGGATTTAAAAAAATGTAAAATAAAATACAACGTTTCAAAAAGTGAGAAATAATACGAGAAGGAGAACTCCAAAATAAGGATTAAAAGAGAAAAGAATGGAAAAAATAATAAAAAAACGAGAAAACAATGCAAAGTGTAACAAAAAAATGGGTTAAAAAAGTGAGAATGGGAGGAGCGAGTGCGAAAAGAGTCACGTGTACAATGTTGAAAAAAGGTAAAAAAGTTGCTGAAACTTTTTCGTGCTTTTCTTGGCAAGTTTTCGAGAGGAAATATTTACAGTGAGAGATATATAGAATCGCGTCGCAGGTGCCGGACACTTCTAAGTCGCGCGTCAAAGCAAGACTGGCCCAGTCCCATCGCATTACCCGCTATTATATTCCGGGCCAGCATCCGCATGCTCTCCACGCGTATTTTCCTATACACTTGACGCGTACGTCTGTAGTGCGAAGTCTCGCTCACGTACACCAACGTGCGCCTCCGTTCGTTCGTATATACACGAACTTTATCGTCTCCGCGTGTGTTAGAAGACGCGTAATGCAGCGCCGGCACATCGCAAAAGCTTCAACCTCGCGTAAGCCGAGAAAGTATAGAGAGAGAGGTGGAAAGGGAAAATACGCGAGAGCACATCGCGCTTTGACAAAAAAATAATCAAGTTCGTTTCATCGTACCGTTCGATTTCCTTCGAAATGACGTCTGCTACATTTTCTCACATTCCCTTGGCTCTCGTCGAGATCCCGGGAAATTCGGAACAAATCTCTTTACCTCAACGCGCGTGATAATATTATCTTTTTCTCATTTTGAGAAAATCAAGTCTGGAAATGTAAATCTTGG
Organism: Cremastinae sp. B BG-2022a; assembly: GCA_030522605.1. NCBI lineage: Eukaryota > Metazoa > Arthropoda > Insecta > Hymenoptera > Ichneumonidae > Cremastinae sp. B BG-2022a. The sequence continues at coordinate 24,476 of JAPYYX010000525.1, read as the reverse complement.
AATTCTTCGATGATTACAAATTTTATCATTCAAAATATCAGTTTAGAGTGAAATTGACGTTTACTATATTAATATTTACTTTTTTACTTAAATAATTACTATAAAAAAAATCGTTGGGTTTTTATATAATGACAAAGTCGACAACAATTTTTATCTATAATAGAGCGGGCAATGACAAATTTATAGATAAAATATATTACGATAAATAAAAAATTCATACATTATTTTACTTTTGTAATTAATGCGAAATTTTGCAAATTACAAATATTGTCAAAAAAGGGCATCGTTGTTTTTTCAACAGATAACGAAAATATTGCAGAGATTCTAGTGGAAGTGGCATTGTGAGAATATTTGGTGAATGAGATCATCTTGGGAGGCCGAGCCGTCTTCTGTTTATCATTTATTTAATAAGTAACTGACTGGGTTGGCCCGATTGAAGGATCTCGCGTGCTCTCTGGTGTGAATTGCGGTTTCAATGATTATCCGAGCTTGCGAGTCTCTCTCAGTTTCCTCTCCGAGTCGGTGCAACTCAAGAGTAAAATGATCTTACAGTTTTACGATCCCCGCTCTCTCGTACGTGCGTCCACTACATTATGTATTCCTGTTTGTATAAACGTGAATATGTTATGTAGAACACGAAGTTTCCGACTCGGGAGAAAGTATAATAACAGGAGAGATGTTGGAAGAAGAAAGAGAGAGAGAGAGGGGAGAAGGAACGAGAGAGAAATAGAGGAAAAGGGAGAGAAAATAAAAGAAGGGGAAGAATAAAAAAAAAGGCAGGAGATGACGAAAGAGAGAAAACAGGAAAAAGATTCCCTGTGCGAAAGAATCAGAGAGAAAGAAGAAATGGCGGAGGGAGGGAAGGAATGAATGAGAAATAGAGAAAAAATTAAAAAGAGAAAAGCGATAAAAGGAAAAAAATATGAAACGACATAAGAGAGGGGGAGAAAAGAGAAAAAAAATGAAGAACTGTATATTCGTCCGTGCGAAAGAGGAAGAGAGATCGAGAGCGAGAGAAGAAGATTTCTACACTGACACAACTTTCGTTCACGAGCCCTCTGCTCATTGAGGATTCTCCCCCTCGCACGTAAATTCTCTGCTCGCTATACCATTCATCCGCCAATCTCGCTCCATTGATCCCCCGGGCAGCCTTTCATATAAAAATCAACGAAATTATGAAGGATGTTTTCACGAGGCTGTTGCTTCTACATGAGAGGGAACGGAGCGGGAACGTCACTCACAATCGACCTTCGAAAAAAGGTCATGGATTCGCGATCGATCTATTCTTTCTTTTTTATCAATGAAAGTAAACAAAAATTCCACCCAATTTTCTGTCTCCTCTGGTTGGTTGTGTCGTTCCCAAAGATGTTCACGATTTTCGACTATTTTTTCTGTAAAATTTCATATGTCAAAATTGAATCGAAACAAATATTATAATTTAAAATCAAATAAATTTTTAACACTGAACTTGTCGATGTTTTTTAAGATTTTTCAATGTACCTGTAAAAACGTTTTTACCAATTTTTTATTTTCAAAGATCATGAAAATTTTTAGCACGAATATTTGAATATGAAGCAATGTATGCATTTGTCGAGCGTGTTTAATCCGCGTTGAGAAATTGGACGAGCGAGGATCACGAAATTGCCATCCATTTTTGCGGTCACGTGCGTTATATAGTCTCGCATCTCGGGTTGATTTTAACATATCGCTTGAGTTTGCGATTACAGAAAGCTCTCGCGAGAGATATCGATTCTCCAATGAATCTCCGAGGATCGATGTATATTCATTGGGAGATTAGGGCGACGATTATTCCATTCTGCAACGGCCTCATCTCTCGTTTTTCTATTCGCCTCCTCATGTATCTGCCTTTTCTCGACTCACATATGTACCTTGTATGTAAATATATACATTATACATGTATGTATAACGCCGTTCGAACGGAAATGGGGAATTTACACAAGTTCGTTCCCCTCGAGTTTACACCGCCGAAGCTTTGCTCGCTCAGCATTGTTATAGAGTCGTGCCGATCCCAGAAAGCACAGGTGATCGATAGACTAACACAGTTTCTAAAACAGAAATGAGACCACGGGAGCTTTTTGTTAGCTTCACTCGCGCGCGCTTCTCGTCAAGGTAAACAGATCAAGTAGAAAACAAATTTCTGCAGACATTATTTAAAAGATGTAAAAGAATTTATTATAATAAATAATAAGAAACGGAGAAAATAAATCTTTATAGATTTTGACACACAGAAACAAATTTAGCCGTCGCGTTTTGATTAAATAATTAAATAATTGCCATATAACAATAAATATGATATGGAAAGTCAATTAACAAAAAAACATTTTCAATGAAGGAAAAATTGAGACACCGTATAAGTAAAAATATTTACTCCAAGCTCAAGCGAAAATATGTCTAATGTCATATCAATTCATTTCCGTACTATCTGCAGGAAATAATTCTTTCAACTTTGACCTTACATTTCCTTCACTCTCCAGGAAATATAAATTAAAAAATACGATTTCCAATAATCAATTAATGCAGAAAAAGGAAGTTTTACATTATTTCATCATCTGAATTTTTCATTTTAAGATTTCCTCGAATCGTCACGATGCAAACCACGCAATGATGTAAATTTTCTGTTCTTTTCGACACATAAATTCTAATTGTCTTCAGACCAGGAAAATTTTCTCCTTTTTTGGAATTAGTAAAAATTTGTTCATGCTCAATCATCGATTTTGTTTGAATTTGCTATACGATATATGTTTCTCTTCCTCTCTTCTTGATCACGAGTACGCGTCACCGAAAGAAATTAAAAGTTCGCGAGATCCGTATCGATGAATTGACAGCTGCGATATGGATCCTGAGTGTGGCTTTAATGCGATAAATCAGGGAGGGGAAACTGCGAGCTCGTCGAATGACGAAGCCATCGTCGTTGCATTTTGAGTCTCTGGGACTCGTTAGTGTGGGCGCAGTTGATATTCTCTCTCCTTGCAGCGAGAGAAACTCGAATTTGGATTGACGCACGCGAACGGTTTCGTTCCGTGACATCATTCCGGAGGCTTCGACATATTCGCGTATTTATACGCTTATACATCGACGCGTCCGACGAAAATCGTAGCAATGAGCTTGAGGATAAAGTTGCGGTATTATTATCAAAATGACCCATTTATATAATTACGCTTCGTTGAAAAATAATCATTGATAGTCATCATCAAAGTTCAAAAATGTTTTTTTTTCAACAGATCGATTTTTGTTTTAATTACTTTTCCCTGAAAATGTTTCATGGCAATTATAGTTCAAAGTAAAAGTAAAATTGAGATCATTAGGAAATAAATCTAAAATAAAAAGGTTACTCATTTTTCTCACAGATTTACTCTCGTTTTGTATTTGAAGACTGCGCTTGAACATTTGTGGCATCGGAAGTATATTATTGGAAATAACCAAATTTCCGGCTTGGAAATTTCAACATCGTCGTATTTCTGCAAAATATCGTTCTTCGAAAAATCAATAAATCATTTTTTTATTTGAATGAAAAGTTTCTATTATTAGCACTTTGCTCTGCATATGACATTTTTTATGACATTCTTATGATTTACTGGTCAGCTTCAATATTTAATTTGGCGATAAAAAGTTGATAATTGAAGCTTATCCAAAATTAGCGAAATTCGAAAAAATGATCAAACGAAAACGATCATTTGTTGACACCGTGTAGCCATCGAGAATTGACGTCATAAATTCACAGGAATTGTCGTCATGATGTAATTAGTCCAAACATTTCCGACATGTGAATTCTCTGATCATGAAACATATCATCAGCAGAAGTAATTCAAAAAAATTCCAATTAAAAAAAAACCTTGACTAAAAAGCAGAAAAACATTTCAGAAATGAAGATACGAAAAATGACCAAAAGTAATTAATTAAAAAAGATAAAAAATTGAATGAATTATCAACGGGCGTCGGAAATCTTTATTTTCGATCAAGTACACAAAACGAGAAGATTTTTGATCGAGAATTCCCAAGCGTAGAATCCGATTCGTCACTTCCATCCTTGACCCAACTTCTGTTATGTCTTTTGATTAATAGAAACGAGAAAAAAAGAGTCAAATAAACGTGAATGTATTCCGACGATTTCCCGCTTCCCATATACGGTATCTTTGAATTACTTTTTCTCCCCTTTGCTCCTTACAATACCCAGAAGTCGTAAGGAGAGATCTGAAAATCCGTTCTCGGCTATAATTCGCGCGCCCGCTCGTCTTATCTAGAATCGCGCCGCTTCTCGTGAATGAGATTGTTGACCGGTGAGTCATGTCGCGAGGAAGAGAGTGAGAGAGAAAGAAAATAGAGAAACGCGAGGGCGGGAAGAATATACACCACCGAGAAAAAAAAGATTCGTAGAGGGAGAGTGAAAATATTTTTGCTCGTGATGCTCGGAATGCGAACGTCGAGTCTGGATTAACCTCCGAGACGCGTCGTTGAGATTTTATAATCCACCTTAATGTATCCATGTATATAAATAATGTAGAAACGATTATATAGTCGTGCACACAAAATCCAAAATTTTCAAGTATACATAGAGCATAGAGCGTCCAAGATTGCTCGGAGTAAATAAAACCTACGCGAGGATTTAATTCGGGCGTGGTTTCCCTCTCGAGGTTTAAGAAATTTATTTAGCATGGTAAGGTTAAAAAATAATGCTCAAAGGGAGTATACGGTGAAATATAAGAGAACAATATTTTTATATATAATGATACGGGGGCTATTACTAAATAATAACGTAAGGCAGAAAAACTCAACTTCTTTATATTTTTAAATTGAATATTCTCGAACCTGAAGCTTTCGAAATTTCATAATAAAATCATTTGCCAAATCTTGATAAGATTCATTGAGTACGCAATTTAATTAATGTTAAGACATGAAAATTACTAACACTGCAAAATTTTATAATAAAGACTAATTTTTTGAAAGAGATCTTGGGTACGGAAGTAAAAATATGAGCGGAAGTTTCGTGCGCGATATCAGAGATCTCTTTGTAAATGTCTACATCGACAGACATCAAAGGACGGAGCGGTTCAAAATCTCGATGAACTCTCCTTTTTACCGGTGTGATTTAATGCATACCTAGTAAAATGCAAAAAAATTAAAATTTTTAAATCAGATAGGAAAGCTCATCTTCCTTTTATAAATTATAGATAAATACATCATCGAATTTATGGAGAGTGAAGTAAGATAAGCGGACGTCTGACAAGTTGGAAACTTCTTCATATTTTCTGATGCAATCTCAATACATCAATAGATGTATTCAAGAAAAAAAAATTTTATAAAATTGATTCAACTAAATAGACAATCAATATATAGTGCATATAAAAAAGAAAATTCAAAAAATTCAACAAAAAATTAATTTAATTTAAAAAATCATCTCCTTTTTTCAGTACACTTTTAAAATAGTAATCTCGGTCACGAGAGACAGGAAGATAAATGCGGGGATTCACGTTACGCAGAAACGTCTTTGTTATTTTTCGAGTAATCCCAATTCCTCTTTTATTTCCTTTCCCTTACATAGCCGCGTATTTTCACGTCGGTAACATCTCCGACACATGTTTCTCGCGCTCGCGTTTGCTCTGTGCTCTTTCTTAGCCGCGAGTTCCATTACGGAATTCCGAGAGTTCGCGAGGCACGCGTAAAAAGACCGGTTCTTCCGTTCATATGGTGGAGGATCAGTGCCGTTTGTGACGTATCTTCAGATATTACGTTAGAACGATTACACCAGAGCCGCCACAGACGCTTCACCGAGTGATCGGGCATCCCAGGAATGCGCGATCACTTGGAGATAAAAAAAAACGAAACAACCTTTGTATCGCCTTATTGAAGGCTCGAAGGCTAAATTAATGACAAAACATTAAATAGAAAAAAGTCCATTGGGGAGCGAGAGAAAAAAATCCCATTTGCTTCTTTTTCCCATTTCGTTATCAATTTTTTATCTAATACACAATTCCAGAAAATGCATTAAAATGAGTTAAAAGAAAATACAGTTTATGTTTCAAAAGTTCCATTAACAGAGAACCGATAAAACGACACTTATTCATTTTTTAATTATAGACTTGGCGCCAAGTTAATTGTGCAACAAAATAAAGTTTTTTATTACAATTTCTAAGAGAATATCTAATTTCGAAGATCACTTTAGGGAAAATACATAATTAAGAGATTCACCAAAAATCATTGGAATCGCTCAAAGCGTTTTGGAGCGTTTGACGTAACGAAATAATAAACACGCGAGGAAGAAATTCTTATTTCTCGAATTCGACAAAACGAAGAAAAATATCCCTTCGAGTCCTTATCCAAATTATCTCACCCCGACCAACTCCACGAAAACACATTAAAAAATTTATGGACCGTTTGATCACTGTCGAAGAATTTTTTATATAATTGAATAAGAAAAAAAAATGGGGAAGAAGATTTCCCGGTAACGAGTGACGTAACGGTAGAAACCACGTGTTCACACGATGCCACCGCGGGAGAAATAAAAACGTCAGGATGAGCGGTGCGATGTTTATGCAAGAGCTCTCCGACATGTCTATTTTGTAATAAAAGGTAGAAAAAGCTCGAGGTGGAAAAAAAACGGTGAAAGAGCGTGAGGACGAAAATAATGGCAAAAAACTCGAGACATAAAATGAGAGAAAAAAAAATTCACAAAAAGAGTGAAAAATCTCAAAGAAAAAAAAGGCGAAGAAAACTGCTGCTAAGAAAAATTGAGCAAAAAATTAAAGAACCGAAAAAATAAGAAAATGACGAAACAGCGAATGCAGTTGCATTTCGATTCGCCCGCGTCGGCGAAGAAAATTTTCGAGAGGAAAAAATGTTACGTAGAGAAATAAAGCGCAATCGCATTCTGACAGGCACAAGCAATCAAGCTCCCCTGATTTATCGTCATGCAAAAGGGGTGTCAGGTAAGAAAAAAGAATGAGAAATGAATAAATTCCATTTCTTCGGTGCTCTGAAGATTTGTTACGTGCGCCGTCCTTGCATGCTTGCAGAATGAAAGAATTTTTGGCACGAGAATCGTCACACCGTCTCTCCTTGACTCTCTCTTATTCTTGTTCTCTTTATTTCTCATCCTGTTATCTTCGTCCTTTTTGCTTGGAGGTTCCAACCTTGAAACGCGAACAGACGAAGCTCTCTCGTTCCGCTTATTCCGAGGACTTTATCCCTGACCTCAATAATTCGCAATCGACAAAAATGCTTTTATTTGCTTGAACTTTCATGCAAAATAAAACAATTGAAAATTCTAGTATTACAATTGTTTTTCGACAAAATCTTGACGAAAATTCGTATCATCAAAAAATAGTGATTTCAATAGTTTTGCAATTTTGATCGAGAGTCACATATAGACAGGAGTTCCTCGAGTTTCGGGTTTACTCAGCCTAAATGTCGGAAATTCCGAGCGTTTGCTCTTGAAAACTTCGACGGAAGTAAGAATAGAGAAAAATTAGCCGAACTGCACTTCTCAGGTGAATGAGTCTGCAAACTTTTGTCTGGAAATTTCGTCAAACTCGAACCGAGAAAGAATATTAGAGCTCAGAGAATTGTGTTTACTCGGTGAAAAGGCGAGGACGCGAGAAACGATCGGTGCAGGAGAATCGACTTTTGCTCACGTCGGGCAATAATAGTTCCGCGCTGCGTGGGTGGCGAAAATACACGTCGAACGTTCCTGATACGCGCGACGTACAATAAACGTCGTAAAATTCGTTGAAATGCGGAATATCGCAGTACCTTTTGTTGAATTGCGACTCGCCCTCCACTCTCTCGAATACGAAACTTTACGTGCCACAAATAAAAGTTTCATTCGAAAATCCATTTTTTATTCCCCTGTCAACGAACGAGCATTCTCATATGACTTCACATTTATACATTTTTTATCGAAAATTCTTTTCGTTCGATTGAGATGAAAGTGTGGAAAATAGAATAAACACGGTTGCAGAAATTTCGCGTGTCGACGAAAGTTTAAACTTTTTTTTCATTTCGTACACTTTGGCCGTATACAAAATGGAAATCATGAGGGAATTTTTTTCACAAAATGCGAACGATATTTTTTATAAGTGATTAAAAATTCGTCGTGAAAATAGTCGACATAAACTGATTGGTCCACGATCGAAATATTTTTCTATAAACAGAGAGCTCAGTTGATATTTACAGTCGTATGAAAAAAAGATTATAATTTTTTTATTTTCAGAGTGGAATTGAAAAAAATGAAAAGTTTCTCACTTCTACAAATAAAAATATCAAATTTCAACCTGAATTATTATTCAGGTTGAAATTTGATTTTGTTATTCTGTTATTGATTCGTACAAAAAGAAAAATTGCAAACTGTCAAATTCTTCCTTCGCTTTCTCTTGCGATGATTTGGACAAAAATATCAATTTTCGATTCTTGCGGTACGTGATCGTCAATGTCAAGACGAGTGTAACTTTTCTTTAACGCGACAGTGATGTATTAACCCTCGTTGGCACAAGAGATGATTAAAATTCATCGTCATGGTTTGGACGAGAGAAAGAGAAAGCTGATGGAGTCCTTTGAACTTTGAACCGAACGTCGTGACCGCGGTCAACGAGCGTACACTTGGTTCGCCATTTTCATAGTCTATCATTCCGCGCACATGTACCCGCTATAAATCTATATAAACATACCAGCTAACGCAAAGCTGTACATAAATTCGCACATAAATTCACGAGACTCTCTCTTATTCCGATGTCGATGCAAATTCTACTTTTCTCGCCGGAACGCATTTTCGCGTTTTTCTCTTTAACACGGAAAAAAAATACAGCAAAAAAAATTCCACAAATTTTCAATTATTTTTCAATTACGACTAATAGATGCAGCGAGTTCTCAAAATATAAAATTACTGTAAAAAAATTCATTAACATACATGCGTAAACATGAATAAAAATCGTGAAATTTATTTTTCGTATTTTCTGGGCAAAGTGAACATGTTGATTCGATTTTCCGTGTATAATTAATATGTATGTAGGTGAAACGTGTGCATAGTGGAAAAGTATGGATGCGTACACCGAGAGTGGAATTGAGAGCAAACTCGGAGGAGAGCGGCTGGTTGGCGCCTGGTTCGCGCGACTCTCGCCTGTTTCTCGCGCTTTTCTCTCTTTCTCTTTCCTCCAGCGTCGAAGGAAACCGCATCAACGGCATCTTTTATAAATTACAGTGCACGTATGCATGTACATTTGCGCACGGCATTTAACTCGTACGTTTAATAATGCGCGCAGGTGGATTCTGAGAGTTCTTCGACCGACTGAAAATTGGAAACTATAATATAATATGAGCCAAAAACTCGACGAGAATCTCACACTCTCTCGGTTAGCCTCCAATTTTCTGGCAGAACACTTTTCTCGCTCTCCGTATGAACATTCGTACACCTTCCTCGAACGATCAATTACCTAAATACACTCCGGGCTCTCAAAATTGCACACTTATATACGTGTATATGCAGGACACATTACAGAAATTACAGACTCTGTTATTGTTTTATCACTCTATTTGCGGGAGGAGATTAGTTTCTCAGAAATGTTAATTGGATAGATGATGTTTGACGCAGTTAATCAGAGAACTTGTGCGAATCTCTGGAAAGAGGATTGAAAAGTACAAAAATTTGTACAAATTTGATTTTTGTTATTTTTATCGCATTTTAGACTCAATCATTTTCTCTTTCGATTATCGCCGACATATATGAAAAGTTTTCTGGAAAAATCTGATACGTGACACTTTCCATTTCAATGATCGTTGCATTATATAATTTTTTGGATCTCAGAGTATAAAAACTTTACCGTAGCCATATTACACCTCAATACTGGATTTAGATACTTTGCAGTCAGTGGACATGCTTTCTGCGGTTAAAAACAAGTTCGTTGGAGATTTTGTCATTTTATATGTTGACCAAGTTCGATGAATTAGAGTTCTCTATCGTAGAATTCACAAGGAAACCTGCTTATATGTATATACGTGTCGGGAAACTCAATTTCGTGAGTTTGAAGCCAGATCCGTTCAGCGATCTAAGAAAGTTTTCCCTGATCAAATATTGCATTGCTGGATATTCAATTACGGTTTCCCTCTCTTGGGTTTTCCCTCTTACCTGTATCAAACCCATATGCATGCAAGCTCTCAAATTGAGGACCTTGCATCGATGAGCACTCCGAAATATATCCATTGAAAACATTTTCTATAACATTCAGTTTTTATTTCGAGTTCAACTAATGTGTATGAAATATAATACGAAATGAAAATCATTTTCGTCTCAAGAGATAGATCCATCAACACTATTGACTTTTATTGATAATTAAAAAAATTAATTTGAATATTCATTAAAAATATGCGAAAACACATATTCGATCGGAAAAATCGTCATTATTGTAACAAAACGAAATAGTCTTGATGATTTTATGAGGATTTATCAAAGTTTCAATTTTGCGATGACAGTAAAAGGATTCATGAAATATCGATTTTCACGGTGACAGCTCTCATTTGTCAGGTGCTCGTGTTGTACGAGTGCTGAGCGTGTAAAAAGCACGCCGGCTCAGTTTATCGAGAAGTCTATCGACTTTCCTCATTAGCGGTACGGAAAAATCGCTTCCTCCGCGAATATTTCAAAGTTCTGGGCTGACTCTAATACGGAAGAGTAAACTTTCTTATGTGCGTTAGAAAATCTGATCCGAAGCCTTCAGGCTCACCTTCCGGACAAATAATGTGCGCTGCTATATATTTTTTTATTGATCGATAAAAAGTTTATATTAAAGCGCGTTCTCTTCCTTGAGTATTTTTTTCCTCACTCAACAAATAAAGTCATTGCATAGTTTCAAAATCGTTATTCGAGAGCACCCAGCCTTTTTAATTTCTTGTAGATTTCAAAGATCTTTCGAGGCTAATTAAAACTTTTAGACAATTATTTATGCGCCGATCGATGTGCCTGCTACAAATTTCCGTAGCTATATATGTTTATTCTAATTGATTGATTGACGAAAAGTTTACTAGAAAATAAGAAATTATTGTTATTAAGAATGAACTTATTTTCCGATTTGAAGTTTTGGTAAAATTAAATTACAAAACGAAAATAGAAAAATATATATTCTATAGTGTATTCAAATTTTTGAATAAAAGTACAGTAAACATGTAATTACTTCAGATAATGCATTTGGATCGATGATAAAATTTTTAACGAAGTTTCAGGAGATAACATTTTTAAACTGAAAAATGAAGTGAAAATGCCGAATGAACGAAAAGCATAATTGCCAGTCGAAAATAATATCAGCATAATGCAAGCAGTGATAAAATATGAAATGATGGATCATGAAGGTTTTACGTTTTCACGCTTGGGACGCGTTTTGTGACGGGTCAAACGGGATTCCCTGGAACGGATGTGCTCGAAAACGCGGTTAAATAAAATCTTTTTCGCCGGAGATAGAAGTCGGTGTTCGTCCCTTCGGAATAATAGTCGATAAATATTTGACACGAGGTGGACGTTAACGAGTAGACGGAAAGCCCTCGAACGCTTGAAAGTCCGTAAGAGGATTATGGACGTCGCCTCCCGCGAGCGGCTCTCTCGCTTCCCGAGCCTTTCAGACTTGCCTGCCTCGCGTATTTCCTCTTCACAAAAATACCGGAATAATGTCCGGACGACGCGGGCTCCGCGAGATAAATGACGAGCAAATTTATCCAAGCAAAGTTATTTCACTGAAAAATCTACACCTTCCTTTCTCCGTTTCTCTCTCTCTCTCACTTTATCTCTCTTTCTCGTTTCCTCCGAGATAAAACTGTAATTCCATAAAACTTAAATGAACAAGTTTCCGACAAATTATCGTAGCAAAACTTATAATTTCATTTGCATTTCTTCCTCCGTGCTGTTTTTTTGCTTATTCTGTGTGTATTATATGTATACGCGAATGTACCAAATCTTGTTTTCTTGAGAGACAGATTTCTTTTATTTTTACTTTTATTGAAGCGAAACTCCTTCAGCGACGATTCGTAACGGAGATTGAATTTTATTTTTTCACGGGACTTCCGTTTTCCCTGAAATATTTCTATTACCTCGAAAATGCAATTCCTCTTAGAAATTCGCATTCAACTTTTTTAATCTTATTTTTCTTCGCTTTAATTCCTATAGAAATTAAATTTACTATACAATTCCATGTATTTTATTGGAGATTTAAAAACATTTCAAATTATTTTATTTTCGTTCCCTCTCTTCTGAAATATAAATACAATCGGTTTTTGTTGTTTATTCCCTGATTTTCAGAAGTAAATATGCACGATAAATCAATGAAATCGCTTCACGTCAAAATTGACAAATATAAAACTTACCCTTCCTATTTCGAGATTTCTCGAGGCTTCCACTTCCGCTATAGGAGATGGGTTTCAAAATTGTATATGAAAATCCAAAGAAAAATGTATTCGCATAAGGAGAGCATTCCCTTGCGATTTTTGCCTATTCAAAAGGAGAAAGGATGGGAAAACTGTTAAGCGCTCATAGGAGAGAGGAAGGAAATGGGCACGAAGTTCCAACAGGCAAAGCCTCGATTCAGGTCGCTCGTAAAGGGACAATACAGAGGTGTATATTTGCTTGAATTTCCGGTTGTTGTGGACAGAAAACGATGCCGAAGCCGAGAGTTTCCTCGAGTGTCGGAGAGCTTGGAGATAGCTATCGGAATCGTACTCGCCGAGAGTATCAGATTTCTGGTCAAACATCCGAAAGCTTCAATGTAGATAAACATCCTAGTACGACAGATATGGATGCAAAGCGACCATAAAAATATCATTTTTATATTTTACACCGTCTGTTCTCTGTTTTTTTAACTTTGTAATGTTTCGTAGCTTTTAACAAAAAAAATATTGAGGAAATCTATCGAATGATGATTTAAAATCGTTTGACTTATGAAAATGAGTTTTCTGAAAAAATATTCACCGATGATTCAAAAAAATAGCAATAATTCTTTAAAGAAATTAGGAGAAAAAAATTTAGAATTTCTTTCAGAGGCATTTCTTTTAATTCGTTCTTAGATGAAAAAAACCAATCTTGAGCTTTACCGATTAAATTTTTTTTTATCAAGATATTCCCTGCATGAAATAGTTATCTTCAGATTCCACCGAAAATTTGCAGAAACATCCTTTGACGTCATATGTACAACTGTGTAAAATTTCAGGGACTGTTACTGACTAAAAAATCAAGATATTTATTCTTTAAAACGTCATTTTTCGCAACCTTCCGTAAGAACCCGTGTTAAATATTACGATATCAACGACGAGTATCTCGATTTTTCGATCGGCGAAGCCTATTGGAAATTTGCACACATTCTGTTATATAACATCAAACAGAAACTTCAATTAATTTTTTACAAAAATTTTGAATTTTGAGTACCTTTTTCTTTAATTGATTTGCAATAACTTTTCCTAATGGACTTAAATGGTCCACTTGGAATATGAGAAAAAATGAGATGAAAATTTCGATACCCCTCCTCGCGCTAGGAATACCTTAAGCACATGCTATATAAGTATCTTGAATACGAATGAATTTTAAACAGAATATGCATCTTTTTGCATCTATTTCCTTTTGAATCCATATTTATATTTATTTGGATCCACGTGCACTCAATTATATTTATACGTACTCGCGTGTACTTTGGACCGATATTTATCACGATGCATAAAATATCCTTGAGAACGAAGCGTCGGAGCGAAGCACCGAAGTCGATTTCTGCTCCGATGCAAGCTCACGTTATATTCACCTTTTAATAGATGCGTAAACACGCTAAACGATATCTTTACTGTCCCGTTCAACGCGACATAACTAACCGTGACGATGCAGTATCGCTTATGTCCCGCAAATACATTCGAACGCCTATTTCTATAAATGCAATGTACATCTTAACGCTAAACGTATCGTGGAGAAATAAATACAAAAGATGAAAAGATAGTGTTACCTTTATATCAAGAGCACTCGCTCAACGACTCGATTTTTATTTATTCATTCTGATTTTCTTGAGTATTTGCATGCGATATTTTCTACTTCGTATTTTTACCCTAGGCTCGAGACGGAGAAAAAAGGGCGATAAAGAGGAGTGTTGAAAAAAAAAACAAAGATCGCGAATTTAAACTTGAACGTGCGCGAAGTGTGAAAACGATTTGTACGAGAGCTTCGTTTATCTAATTCTCGTTTGTTACTTCCTGTTTTTGTTCTTTTATTTTTTTGACACGATCTTTGCGCAGATCATTACATCTTTTCCTTCTTTTTGAAATGGAGTCATCTCGCTTATCATGGAATATTTTAATTTGAGCATATTTTATTTCAAATCCTAAATTATACTTTTTTGATTTTCCAAATTCTGTTTCGTTTGATTTTGGAATTTTTTTCCCAACGTGCAAGATCTCGCGGACCATTCGTTTTGGTTCTCTCAATTGTAAAAATAATGTCAGATGTCATAAGCGTGTGTCTCCTCGCACACGACGTGTATGCACTGTCCTTCTGGCTCATCCGGGCTCGGTTCTCATCTCTCTCGAGACCTCTCGAGAGTCTGCGAAGAGACATATACAAGCCAAGAGAGAAAAAGGAATGAAAAGGAGAGAGAAGCCGGCCGCTTTAATGACGTCCAACCTGTAAATTACACGAGGAGAAAAAACCAGTCTCCTCATCTTTATATACGTGTCGATGTACTCACGCCTTATTCATCTATCCCACAAATTAATACATATACAATATATATGTATATATGTATATATGGCGAATGCGTTTTGTTTGAGTCAATTACGAGCCGACGAAGAGCAAGGATGCGAAGGTTATGCATTCCTCTTATTACCCAGTGTGCAATTCCATTTTTCAGATAACGATGTAAAAACAAAAACTTTCTTAATTTACTTCCTCGATGAGTACAATGACGCGATAATGTGAGGTAATATTCTAAACAAAATTATCAAAACTCATTCCTATAGTGGAAAAAGTGACGATAATTTTTTTTTAAGAGATTCGTTTTTACACGCTTTATATTTTTCGTAGGAACGAAATTTAGGAATTTTTCAATTTCTGAAAAAGGGATAGGACCCAGTGTGCAATTCCATTTTTCAGATAACGATGTAAAAACAAAAACATTCTTAATTTACTTCCTCGATGAGTATAATGACGCGATAATGTGAGGTAATATTTTAAACAAAATTATCAAAACTCATTTCTATAGTGGAAAAAGTGACGATAATTTTTTTTTAAGAGATTTTTTTTTTTCGCAAGGACGAAATTTAGGAATTTTTCAATTTCTGAAAAAAGGGATAGGACGGTCATCTCTGTACCGGTCGAAAATTATTTGAAAATCAAACTTCAGATCTCTGAGTACGTCAAAGGCGATCTGGACTATCGTTTCATAATTATATAAATCAGTCAATCGGTCAATTAAGTTCAAGTATTATTTTCTTGTCAGCACGCAGTGTATATTTCTGTCTAAAAACGGCAATAATTATATTCGTATACAAAATGTACATATGAATATTTTTATGATTATATACCTCGATTACTGTTTTCCAGCAGCTTCAATGAAATATATCCTCCTTTCTCTTTTCGCTTCCTTTTTCCTATTCCTCCTTACTTTTTTCTCTCTTCCCTTACTTTTCCTTCTCTCTCACAGACACGCACTTTCCCGCACAGTTTCACTCGTCACGAAAGACAGGTACTCTCATCTCTTCATTTCAGCGTGTTCCTCATCACGAACTCGCCAAGTCAGCATCGCGATATATCCGCGTGCGAGAAAAATACAATAAAACGAGATACGAGTTTTACGCAGTGCGGCACAAACGATGTGAGGGATCAACTCCTCAAAAGTTATCACGCACGAAAACTCATATATCAATAGAATTCACGAAAATATTAAGCTCGTTATTAAATTCTCAATGAAGAGTTGAAAAAAAGTTCATTCAAAAACAAGTGGAGTGGATTGTTTTTTAATATTTGTTTTTCTTTCTTTGTTCACTTGTATTTCGTTGAAAGAGCAGACATAAGTATTCGCACTTTCGATTATTTCGCGAAACTGTTGACCGATCGTACGGAGGCGCGAAAATTTTCGAAGGAGGATAAAAATCGACTCGGAGCTCTTCGAGATAAAGTTTCTCGACGGAGCTGCACGAGAAATCGGTGACGCGTGAATTCGTTATTTATTTTCGTGAATTGCGCGATGATCTTCCCTCGCACCGTATTGGACTTCCAGTGGCTTTTTCCGTCTTTATTTATTGTTATTTTGAAAAAGGCGGCTCGTGTGATACGACCGTTCGCGCGCGAGCTTCGAAAAGCAATGCTAACGCTGACGACACGCGAGACTCTCGCGAGCTCTCTCTCTCTCTCTCTCGCGTGTTCTTTTCCTTCTCTCTCGCCCGTGTACGCGGTCCACGTTCGCGCTCAAAACTCTATATCTGTACTTGTACACACCTATAAACGAGTCAATACAGATATAGGAGAGAAAAAAGCGAATCCATGGTCGCATCTTTGTCGGTTCAGCGCTGAAGCCTCTCTTTCTATCTCTCTCTCCATCTTTCTCGTTCGCCTTGCCAGTAGGCAATTTCCGTCTCGCTTTTGTACTTCCAATCCGGAGCTTTCTCTCTCTCCCTCTTTTCTCTCTTGTACACGACAGATCTTTTGCCACGGCCTCGATCTTCCTCCTTCTCGCGTTCTCTCTCGCTCGCTCTCTTCCTCATTTTTCTCCTTCCCCCTTGGTCATTTTCTACCTCCGAGATCGAATAATATTCTCTCTCCTCGTCGAACTTTCTCGATCGTATCTCCTCTCTCTCTTTCTCTCTCGATATTTTTCTCTCTGCACCTCTTTGCAACGTTCTATTTATCGTCCTTCCCCCTCTTTTCTTGCATTTGCTCAGAAATATTTGATACTCGAGCTCGAAATGAGAATTACTATTTTTATCGTTTGTTCGATATTTCATCTGTCGATCTTCGAGATACATAAATTTTATTTAAGAGCAGTTCACTCTGTGAGGTCGATCTTTCCAAATTGTTTCACATATTTGTTGTTTAAAATGTGTGAACCATCTCGTCGCTCTTTGAACGCAGGTGTTAAATTCTTCTTCCTATAGTGAGAAAAATTCAGGGGAATTCTTTTTCAGAAGTGTATTTCGGATTGGACGAGAGAGAGCCACTTAGCCCAATTAGCAAAAGTGTCAAAAGTTTTCGAAATATTATGGTACTACCGAACATCCTGGAAACATTCATTCTGTCCCTTCGCAGACGTTTTGATTCTCAGGTAAAAATGTCCGTATAGAGAATGTAGAAAAATTTTCGAAATGTTGATAAAAATGATTAATAATAACGTTCATATAACTCAAGTAATACATAAATTCAGAGCGTGACAAAGTATATTTTGAACAAAAAATCGATTAAATATTAAACGATTTTTTTCGACGCGGTTTGCCCGAGCATCTTCACGTTCTTATGCCCCAAAGTTTCCTCGACATTCGTGTGGCTCTATCGGTGAGAAATCTCAAGGGCCACACGTCTTTTTACTGCCAAAGACAGGGCAAGAAGAACAAAAAGTAAAAAGAGACGAAATAAAAAAAAAAAGAAAATAAAATGTTACGAGGCACGCTTCTTAAAGTGGCGGTAAGTTCGCGACACCCACGTGCTCTCCTTCTCTCCCTCTCTCTCGGATCTTTCGAGCACGAGAGCCCTGGAGTTGAGAGCACATCGTTTCTTTGCTGGAGTTCTCGTATCAGTCTGGCTGGCGCGCGCCAAAGCGTCGCGGATGGGAAAGCAATATCGCGGGATAAAAATCGAAAAAAAGAGGAGAATAAAAAGACCGAGAGAGAGAGAGACGAAAAGAGAAGAAAAAGAAGGGAAATACCTGATCCGACACGCTGGGAACTAGCACTGCATCAGAGTAATCTGAATACGAAATCGAAGGGCGAGAAATGAGGTGGTCGCTGCCGTGTTTGCTCGCTCGCTTCCTCGTTCGCTACACTTCGCTCCCAGTTCGCGTAAAACGATTAAATCCACGTCGACTTGCCTATCCATATGCAGATTTTCATTTATTTATTATCGATTAATTTTAGACGATTTCGCGAACGCACAGAGTTTTTTTTAAAGTCCAAGTTTTACTCTTCTAAAGCACTCTATTCCTTGAACAAGAAATTAGATAATATTTAGCTGGTGAAATAAAAAATTGAAAAAAGATCTTGAAGAATGACCCGAAAGTAATGTTTCATCAAGAGAACAATTTTCCGATCATTTTCTCTGTGGAAATAAAATAAAAATTTTTCAATTATAGTTTATCAAACTATCTAGCAAAAATGATCAAGTTGTTCTACACAGAATTATGATACGATGAGATATCTCACATCGAAATGACCTCACAAGCTTAGAAATTGGTTACAGCATCCGGCAAAGTACCATTATTACAGATGAAATTGAGAATCAATTGTAACCAGTATTTTTCCATGATGATCTTTGAATAGACAAAAGTGATCGGAGCGGTTGAATTAGAAAGAGAAAAAAGTTAAGATATAGCGAAAGAACGAGATGATCCTAATTCCACTAAAAATAAATTGCGATTGGTTACAGACGAGCTTGATGCCGTATATCCGATAAAGTACCAGCATAATCAATGAAATTGTGAATCATTTGTAGCCAGAGTGTTTCTCAACGATGCTCTTTGAATAGTCGAAAGTGATGGGAGAAGTTAGAAGAGAATAGAGAAAAAGAGAGAGAGAGAGGGTCTGATGAAAATAAGTGAAAAAAGGGGTGTAAAAGGGAAAAAAGACGAGGGATCGCGAGAGGTGAATAATAGAGAGAAAATGAAAAAGAGAATGAATCGAAAATGACTCCTGTTCATTGCAACGAGAATGACGTGTACGTGTACGGAGTATATATTGTACGAAAGAGATGATTCCGGTGCATGCAGAGATTGAAGCGATTGTGGAAGTGATTTGAAGCTCTGGCATCGAGTTTCCAGCTCTTTCGTCAATGTCCAAGTACTCGAGAGCCAACCATGAACCTTCGACTTCCTTTGTTCCTGTGAGGTTATTCACTTGGACGAAGAATGTGCTATGTATGTTCAATAGCTAAACGCTTGTGTGCATCCACCGAACACGGAAATCCTAGATAACCGTGGTGCTTACAAAACCTCTCCTGTCAAACGACCTCGACGGCTCGCTGCTCTTTGTCAAAAACTTCAAAAGATTTTCTATCCTTCACTCTGGTCTCGCCATTCGCGACAAACTTTTCTCTTTGCGATAACAATTTATGAAGAAGAACGTGGGTCGACGATACGCGCTTCTTTATTATCTACTCGTTAAGCCTTATTTTCGTTTTTCTTGTTCATTCATTTGTTAAATTTGGAATAAAATATTCGGTTGTTCATCTCGTTGATACTGTGGACAATCGAATGAAATAGCAAAAACACAAAGAGCACAATTTCGTTTTTATTGCTATTGCGTTTTTAGTGCTATTGTATACATTTTGTCCTCAACTGCATTGAAATTGGTTTAAATTAAGATAAATACACAACGGAGCTCTTAATTGAATGGATCGGGCTTTAAATTACTTGACTCTCTCTCACTCGTCGATACATCGTTTTCATTACATGCTTTATCACAAAAATTCCGCAAACTCTGATTAAATCAATCAACCTATTTCTCATTCGATTTTTATTCAATTTGAATAGCTACATATTATGTCAAAATCAATCCCTGTAAATAATTGTTCGATTCAAAGGCGAGATTATTCCGTTTCTTCATTATATGTACATCAATATCGGTCTGAATGTAATTTGCGAACAGTAAAATCGGTTAACGATCGACGTTTCAGCGTTTAGGGGTCCGCTTATTTGTAGAATTGCTTTTGAAATGTCCGCCCACTAGTTTCAAGTCGCTCCGTTTATATGCGACGAAGCTTATACATACATATATACGCGCACAAACGGGCTTCAAACGAAGTCCTCCTACGATAATAGGAGCCCGTCGTAATCATTGCGAAATGTGTAACGCACCGAGTGCTGCGGTCACATGATTTACCGACATTATCTATATGCTTCATTATATTTATATATGTATACATAACTGTATACATATAACCAGAGGCACCGCACCTTCACAGCTTGCATTTATTTCGTAGCCGCACGTCAGTTGTATTTTACATTTTATTCACTTCCATCATATCCTTGCAAAACGAGCAAGAACGTCCTATGAATTTTTCAAGCCTTCGAAACACGCAAATGCCATCGCTGATGACATAATTAAAAGCAAACCAACATACTACGATTTTAACGATTTTGCATCTTAATTCTCGTTTTGTTAATCTGCCACACTTTTTTATACTCAAAATGGAAATAGTCGCGAATGTCGAACGAGGAGGCAAACCAACAGAAATATTTTCAATGATTTTATCACGCGAAGGATTTCTTTTTGAAGCGATTTGTCAACTCGGTTTCTATGAAAGTTGAGAGAAAATGAAAAGCGGTTCGATTGGTACGATTGAACGCTTTTGGATGAGTCCGGATTACCCTCGGAAATCTATGCGGCGACACGTTTTTCCAAACGTATCCGAACCATCACGAGAGTCTGCAGACTCACGTGCTTCCCCATAAATCACAACCCCACTTTCATGACCTATATACAGTCAACTGGGAATAATAATAATAATATGAAGCAACATACGCTCCGCGGGTAATTTTCCTCCCCGGGATAGGCGATAAAAATTTCCCCTTCGTCATGCTACTTTTTTTAACGTTATATTACCCTCTTCTGGAAAAAAATCCTTGGCAATAAATGGGAGAATTTTGAAATATGTAAGCAACTTTCGGTTACGACGAACCGAATTTTTATTGTGAAATAAAAGCAAATGAAAAATACGTTTGCGAATGATATTTTTTTTTAATGCGATAGTAAAAAATTGCATAAAAGTGACTATCACAGTAATTTTTATTTAAAGTTCTCTGTTTGAAACTGAAGAGGAATTTGTTTTTTTTGTGATCGTCTCAGAGCCACACTTTCTAGAAAAACTCACGTGAATTTTTCCCACGGTTCCTTGCGTTATTTATGCGTACGCACGATTGCATGAATTTTTTCTTGGGCGCAGTGTCACGTTTTTCAAAAGTAAAAGAACTTACGGACATTTTTTTGGCACATTATTTACACGTTGTCTAAACGTGCAACGCAACGAATTTCCAATCAATGCTCATATTTATTTTTGCTGGTCTGTAGAATTTCTCAAACTTGCAAACATTGATTCTGCTTTGAAAATCCTTTTCCCCTGTGTTCATCTCTTCAAACTACCGGAAACCCGCCTCAATCGATGTTTATGTATTCCCTTTTGTTGGACTGGAATTTTATTTAATTCCGGGATATAGTCTCAAAGTGAAATTTGAGAGGTGAACTTTTATCGTGTCACGTTTCACTCATGTCTTTTCATCCAAAAACCATTCTTCAAAAATGCTATTTGTACGTAAACAATGAACATTGGGAAAATTATTTAAAAATTTCCCTTGTCAGCATTTTTATTGATTTTTTTATTATAAAATATGCAAATGCGTAACGTTTTATAAGAAAATTTTGTATACATTCTTCGAGATGAATGTGCCTGATGATGCTGACATAAATGAAACATTAATTGAACGAAAACGTGTGAAATATTTATATCATTTGTAATCGTTTGAAATTGAAAAAAATAGAAAACTTAATAAAAAAACAAACTCGGTGTTGAAAATATAAAATAGAATAAAAATTAGCAAAAAGTTTAGTGACAAAATGAGGCAATTACGTGGCGTGTTCGTCGAGAATAGCAGCGCGGTTGGCGTGCGATATCTCACGCTGGGCGATGTGTTTGAAAGGATGAGAGAGCCCATGGAGGACCGTTCGATCTCTCCCGAGCTCTCGAGCTTGTATCATGCAAATCGCCAAGCTACTTTACAATATGGTGCAAACTGGACTTTCGCCACGCACTCGCAAAACTTGCTTTACGATACACGTATACGGACTTTTCTGTTCGTGATCCAAACGGTGGTGAAATAAAACGAAGAACGTTAATTATTTATCGGTATTAGTATAGTATCGGATTAATTTAATATAAAAATCCGCATTAAAAATCGGTTGATAAGTATTTTGAGATTTTTGAAAAATAGAAAATTGTCTCAACTATTTGACGTATCGCTTCGGAAATCGATTTCCCGAATCGTGTTGCCAGTATATTTTTCGTTTTGCTCCGATTTAGCGAAGCTCAATTTGCATATTACGCATACACTGGGAATATATTCGGTGGCCACCGCTAGCGTGTCCGAAGTTTAACACGATCGCGCTCACGTGCTATTCATCGATCGTGACTGTCGAAAACTTCCGCGCGATATATCTATTGTTTTCGTTAAGCGGGGGAGGCAGCGTGGATTTTCAAAGGCTGCAAATAATGTTGCCAACCTCTGGTAAGCGTGTTCGTGTTTCTCGCGCTGCATTATATTTTTTTGCCTCTGAAGTGAACGAACGAAAGCTGAAATATCGACGAAAGATGATATTTTACTCTCGGATTTCACGAGCTGAAATATAATTCCGTAAATTAATTTATGCCATAATTTTCAAATTATCACGGCGAAATTATAATAATTCCGCGAGTCGGTAAACATTGGCGAATGTTCATTTAAATATTATCAGTACCAGCGTGGGTTGCTTCAAATTATCATTTTTGTACACTTATGTATTTATCGATCGATCTAGAAAAGAGGTACGACAATTTACGACTTTTACGGTCAATTGATTATTACGGATACGCATATACGTGTATGAATATTTCTCGTCGTGCTTCTTATCTATCATTTTTCTTGAAACAGCCTGAAGCACACTTGAGTGTCTAGGAAGAATGCATGGTCTACTAGTTTCTGGAGTTAAATAATGATGTCTAGCATTTTTTTATTTTTCATCGCTAATAGTTGACGGAAAGAGAGAGTGGAATTTCTGCATGGTAAAACTATTTTTCAACCAAAAAAATTAACAATAAAAAACACACGCGGTTATCTCGTTCTTTTTTTATTCAAAAAGTTATTGGAGTTTTCCAAAGAGTCGTTGGTCAATTTTTCCAAAAAATAGCTCAGACAGATTAAAAATCACCCTTTCCCAAATTCAAGATTTATACATTTGAAACGACGTATTATACACAGTAAGGATATGTGCATCGGAGTTTTTTTTAAACTGGAGGAGGGCAATGCGTTTCCGCAGAGGAATTTCATTGATATTACATAAATCGCTAATAATAGTAATAGAGGTAGAGATAAATATTTTTCGTAACATATGAGAGAACACGTGTGCGTACAAGCGTATGTGACGTTCTGGAATCCTCGCTTATTATCGCGTAGATCAAGGAACGTCAACTCAGACATTTAGGCTAATGGCTCGTGCGTATCAGACCGTCTGATTTGCACACGTAGATACAGGAACCTCGTCATTGCAATCTGTGTACTCAAATTACGACTAGTGAAAGAGAGAGAGAGAATATATTTATGCGTTTGCGCACTTAACTATGTAAAATCGAAGCTTGTAGAAAATTTGCTGATGATTTTTTCCCACCGTCGCTGAACACCGACACTGTAAAAAGTAAAAATTAAAAACAATATCGATTTAAGAACTAATATTTCTAATAGGAAATTGTTTAATAATTATGAAAATACATATAGAACATTCGGTTTAGATATGTTAAATTTATTAGATATGTTTTATATTTTATTATACGGAATAAATTCCTAGATAATGAAAACTTCAAGATTTTTGCATATTTTGCGTTCTAACGAGAATGTATACTAATAAGTATTCGTCGAATACGCTTCGGATGAACCACGGAGGTGGGAGACTGTGTAGAGTCAAACTTTGTCTTGTACGTACGTGTGAGTGTACGGATCGTAATCAGTGCATGGCATGCAACTGTGAGAATAATTAAATCTGGCAGGATTAATAGTGTCGAGTATTCGCGGTTCCAAGCTCGATGATCAAATTTGTCAGAATTAATTGTATTCGTGCGTTCACAGTGGTTCCAACTATAGAAAGTCTCAGCATCTTTCTCTTTCGCCCTCTCTGTGTGTATTAAACTATTTTCTACTCGCTGCTTGTGCCGGAGCATTCGGTGAACCGTTCATCTGAACAATTCTCCGAATCAATTGGGACTGGCATGCGTTCGTATAAAAATGTGCATATATCGAGACCGTAAATGTGAACATCGGTGTAACGAGCTTGAAAGGACTTGCAAACGAAATATTTTATATTAACAAAGTCTAACTTTAGCCATGTGCAATCATCGAGTTACCGATTGTACGATGCACTCTCGGTTATCAAAGCTTTCATGTAACTCTGTACATGGTTACGAATGTTTTTAGTATTTAAGGTATTCCTTGCGCGAGGGGCCGTAAATTGTTGGCGCATAAGAGGGGCCCTCTAAAAAATTTTATTGAACCGTAATTAATATCAGTGAAATG